>CM059579.1:60915603-61212092 GCA_030386875.1 Morinoia aosen | reverse complement strand
CTCCTGCTTAATACCTCCTTGCTCAATACCCTCCTGCTTAATACCCCCCTGCTCAATACCCTCCTGCTAAATAACCCCCTGCCCAAATACCCTCCTGCTTAATACCCTCCTGCTCAATACCCTCCTGCTCAATACCCTCCTGCCTAATACCCCCCTGCTCAATAGCCTCCAGCTCAATACCCTCCTGCTTAATACCCCCCTGCTCAATACCCTCCTGCATAATACCCATCTGCTCAATACCCTCCTGCTTAATACCAACCTGCTCAATACCCCCCTGCTCAATACCCTCCTTCTCAATACCCCCCTGCTCAATACCCCCCTGCTGAATACCCTCCTGCTCAATACCCTCCTGCTCAATACCCTCCTGCTCAATACCCTCCTGCTCAATACCCTCCTGCTTAATACCAACCTGCTCAATACCCCCCTGCTCAATACCCTCCTGCTCAATACTCCCCTGCTCAATACCTTCCTGCTCAATACCAACCTGCTCAATACCCTCCTGCTCAATACCCCCCTGCTCAATACCCTCCTGCTTAATACCAACCTGCTCAATAACCCCCTGCTCAATACCCTCCTGCTCAATACCCGCCTGCTCAATACCCCCCTGCTCAATACCCTCCTGCTCAATACCCTTCTGCTCAATACCCTTCAGCTCAATACCCCCCTGCTCAATACCCTCCTGCTCAATACTCTCCTGCTCAATACCCTCCTGCTTAATACAAACCTGCTCAATACCAAGCTGCTCAATACCCTCCTGCTCAATACCCCCCTGCTCAATACCCCCCTGCTCAATACCTTCCTGCTCTATACCAACCTGCTCAATACCCTCCTGCTCAATACCCCCCTGCTCAATACCCTCCTGCTTAATACCAACCTGCTCAATAACCCCCTTCTCAATACCCCCTGCTCAGAACCCCCCTGCTCAATACCCTCCTGCTCAATACCCTCCCGCTCAATACCCCCCTGCTCAATACCCTCTTGCTCAATACCCCCCTGCTCAATACCCTCATGCTCAATACCCTGCTGCTTAATACCCCCTGCTCAATACCAACCTGCTCAATACCATCCTGCTCAATACCCCCCTGCTCAATACCCCCCTGCTCAATACCCTCCTGCTCAATACCCCCCTGCTCAATACCCCCCTTCTCAATACCCTCCTGCTCAATACCCTCCTGCTCAATACCCCCCTGCTCAATACCTCCCTGCTCAATACCCTCCTGCTCAATACTCTCCTGCTCAATACCCTCCTGCTCAATACCCCCTGCTCAATATGCTCCTGCTCAATTCCCTCCTGCTCAATACCCCTCTGCTCAATACCCTCCTGCTCAATACCCACCAGCTCAATACTCCCCTGCTCAATACCCTCCTGCTCAATACCCTCCTGCTTAATACCAACCTGCTCAATACCAACCTGCTCAATACCCTCATGCTCAATACCCCCCTGCTCAATACCCCTCTGCTCAATACCCTTCTGCTCAATACCCTCCTGCTCAATACCCCCCTGCTCAATACCCTCCTGCTCAATACTCTCCTGCTCAATACCCCCCTGCTCAATACCCCCCTGCTCAATACCCTCCTGCTAAATACCCTCCTGCTCAATACCCTCCTGCTCAATACCCCCCTGCTCAATACCCTCCTGCTCAATACCCTCCTGCTCAATACCCTACTGCTCAATACCCTCCTGCTCAACACCCTCCTGCTCAATACGCCCCTGCTCAATACCCCCCCTGCTCAATACCCCCCTGCTGAATAACCCCCTGCTCAACACCCCCCTGCTCAATACCTCCCGCTCAATACCCCCTGCTCAATACCCTCCTGCTTAATACCCCCCTGCTCAATACCCTCCTGCTCAATACCTCCCGCTCAATACCCTCCTGCTCAATACCCTCCTGCTCAATACCCTCCTGCTTAATACCCCCTGCTAAATACCCTCCTGCTTAATACCCCCCTGCTCAATACCCTCCTGCTAAATACCCCCCCTGCTCAATACCCTCCTGCTTAATACCCCCTGCTCAATACCCCCTGTTTAATACCCTCCTGCTCAATACCTCCCGCTCAATACCCCCTGCTCAATACCCTCCTGCTTAATACCCCCCTGCTCAATACCCTCCTGCTCAACACCTCCAGCTCAATACCCCATGCTCTATACTCTCCTGCTTAATACCCCCCCTGTTCAATACCCTCCTGCTTAATACCCCCTGCTAAATACCCTCCTGCTTAATACCCCCCTGCTCAATACCCTCCTGCTAAATTAACCCCCTGCTCAATACCCTCCTGCTTAATACCCCCCTGCTCAATACCCTCCTGCTTAATACACCCCTGTTCAATACCCTCCTGCTTAATACCCCCCTGCTCAATACCCTCCTGCTTAATACCCCCCCAGCTCAATACCCTCCTGCTTAATACCTCCCTGCTCAATACCCTCCTGCTTAATACCCCCCCTGCTCAATACCCTCCTGCTTAATACCCCCCTGCTCAATACCCTCCTGCTTAATACCCCCCTGCTCAATACCCTCCTGCTTAATACCCCCCTGCTCAATACCCTCCGGCTTAATACCGCCCTGCTCAATACCCTCCTGCTTAATACCCCCCTGCTCAATACCCCCCTGCTCAATACCTTCCTGCTCAATACCTCCCGCTCAATACCCCCTGCTCAATACCCTCCTGGGTAATACCCCCCTGCTCAATACCCTCCTGCTCAATACCTCCCGCTCAATACCCCCTGCTCAATACCCTCCTGCTTAATACCCCCCTGCTCAATATCCTCCTGCTTAATACCCCCCTGCTCAATACCCTCCTGCTTAATTCCCCCCTACTCAATACCCTCCTGCTAAATACCCCCCCTGCTCAATACCCACCTGCTTAATACGCCCTGCTCAATACCCTCCTGCTTAATACCACTCTGCTCAATACCCTCCTGCTTAATACCCCCTTGCTCAATACCCTCCTGCTTAATACCCCTCTGCTCAATACCCTCCTGCTTAATACCCCCCTTGCTCAATACCCTCCAGCTTAATACCCCCTGCTCAATACCCTCCTGCTTAATACCCCTCTGCTCAATACCCTCCTGCTTAATACCCCCCTTGCTCAATACCCTCCTGCCTAATATCCCCCTGATAAATACCCTCCTGCTTAATACCCTCCTGCTCAATACCCTCCTGCTTAATACCCCCCTGCTCAATACCCTCCTGCTTAATACCCCCCTGCTCAATACCCTCCTGCTTAATACCCCCCTGCTCAATACCCCCCTGCTTAATACCCCCCCTGCTCAATACCCTCTTCCTAAATACCCCCCTGCTCAATACCCTCCTGCTTAATACCCCCCTGCTCAATACCCTCCTGCTTAATACCTCCTTGCTCAATACCCTCCTGCTTAATACCCCCCTGCTCAATACCCTCCTGCTAAATACCCCCCTGCCCAATACCCTCCTGCTTAATACCCTCCTGCTCAATACCCTCCTGCTCAATACCCTCCTGCCTAATACCCCCCTGCTCAATAGCCTCCTGCTCAATACCCTCCTGCTTAATACCCCCCTGCTCAAAACCCTCCTGCATAATACCCATCTGCTCAATACCCTCCTGCTTAATACCAACCTGCTCAATACCCCCCTGCTCAATACCCTCCTGCTCAATACCCCCCTGCTCAATACCCCCCTGCTGAATACCCTCCTGCTCAATACCCTCCTGCTCAATACCCTCCTGCTCAATACCCTCCTGCTCAATACCCTCCTGCTTAATACCAACCTGCTCAATACCCCCCTGCTCAATACCCTCCTGCTCAATACTCCCCTGCTCAATACCTTCCTGCTCAATACCAACCTGCTCAATACCCTCCTGCTCAATACTCCCCTGCTCAATACCCTCCTGCTTAATACCAACCTGCTCAATAACCCCCTGCTCAATACCCTCCTGCTCAATACCCGCCTGCTCAATACCCCCCTGCTCAATACCCTCCTGCTCAATACCCTCCTGCTCAATACCCTCCTGCTCAATACCCCCCTGCTCAATACCCTCCTGCTCAATACTCTCCTGCTCAATACCCTCCTGCTTAATACCAACCTGCTCAATACCAACCTGTTCAATACCCTCCTGCTCAATACCCCCCTGCTCAATACCCCCCTGCTCAATACCTTCCTGCTCTATACCAACCTGCTCAATACCCTCCTGCTCAATACCTCCCTGCTCAATACCCTCCTGCTTAATACCAACCTGCTCAATAACCCCCTGCTCAATACCCTCCTGCTCAATACCCCCCTGCTCAATACCCCCTGCTCAATACCCTCCTGCTCAATACCCTCCTGCTCAAAACCCTCCTGCTCAATACCCCCCTGCTTAATACCCCCCTGCTCAATACCCCCCCTGTTCAATACCCCCCTGCTAAATACCCCCCTGCTCAATACCCCCCCTGCTCAATACCCTCCTGCTCAATACCCTCCTGCTCAATACCCTCCTGCTCAATACCCTCCTGCTTAATACCCCCCTGCTCAATACCCCCCCTGCTCAATACCCTCCTGCTTAATACCAACCTGCTTAATACCCCCCTGCTCAATACCCTCCTGCTCAATACCCTCCTGCTCAATACCCTCCTGCTCAATACCCCCCTGCTCAATACCCTCCTGCTCAATACCCTTATGCTCAATACTCTCCTGCTCAATACCCCCCTGCTAAATACCCCCCCTGCTCAATACCCTTCTGCTTAATACCAACCTGCTCAATACCCTCCTGCTTAATACCCCCCTGCTCAATACCCTCCTGCTTAATACCCCCCTGCTCAATACCCTCCTGCTTAATACCCCCCTGCTCAATACCCTCCTGCTTAATACCCCCCTGCTCAATACCCTCCTGCTAAATACCCTCCCTGCTCAATACCCTCCTGCTTAACACCCCCCTGCTCAATTCCCTCCTGCTAAATACCCCCCCTGCTCAATACCCTCCTGCTTAATACCCCCCTGCTCAATACCCTCCTGCTCAATACCCTCCTGCTTAATACCCCCCTGCTCAATACCCTCCTGCTTAATACCCCCCTGCTCAATACCCTCCTGCTTAATACCCCCCTGCTCAATACCCTCCTGCTTAATACCTCCCTGCTCAATACCCTCCTGCTCAATACCCTCCTGCTCAATACCCCCCTGCTCAATACCCTCCTGCTCAATACCCTTATGCTCAATACTCTCCTGCTCAATACCCCCCTGCTAAATACCCCCCCTGCTCAATACCCTTCTGCTTAATAACAACCTGCTCAATACCCTCCTGCCTAATACCCCCCTGCTCAATACCCTCCTGCTTAATACCCCCCTGCTCAATACCCTCCTGCTTAATACCCCCCTGCTCAATACCCTCCTGCTTAATACCCCCCTGCTCAATACCCTCCTGCTAAATACCCTCCCTGCTCAATACCCTCCTGCTTAACACCCCCCTGCTCAATTCCCTCCTGCTAAATACCCCCCCTGCTCAATACCCTCCTGCTTAATACCCCCCTGCTCAATACCCTCCTGCTTAATACCCCCCTGCTCAATACCCTCCTGCTTAATACCCCCCTTCTCAATACCCTCCTGCTTAATACCCCCCTGCTCAATACCCTCCTGCTAAATACCCCCCTGCTCAATACCCTCCTGCTTAATACCCCCCTGCTCAATACCCTCCTGCTTAATACCTCCTTGCTCAATACCCTCCTGCTTAATACCCCCCTGCTCAATACCCTCCTGCTAAATACCTCCCTGCCCAATACCCTCCTGCTTAATTCCCTCCTGCTCAATACCCTCCTGCTCAATACCCTCCTGCCTAATACCCCCCTGCTCAATAGCCTCCTGCTCAATACCCCCCTGCTGAATACCCTCCTGCTCAATACCCTCCTGCTCAATACCCTCCTGCTCAATACCCTCCTGCTCAATACCCTCCTGCTTAATACCAACCTGCTCAATACCCCCCTGCTCAATACCCTCCTGCTCAATACCCCCCTGCTCAATACCTTCCTGCTCAATACCAACCTGCTCAATACCCTCCTGCTCAATACCCCCCTGCTCAATACCCTCCTGCTTAATACCAACCTGCTCAATAACCCCCTGCTCAATACCCTCCTGCTCAATACCCCCCTGCTCAATACCCCCTGCTCAATACCCTCCTGCTCAATACCCTCCTGCTCAATACCCTCCTGCTCAATACCCCTCTGCTCAATACCCTCCTGCTCAATACCCTCCTGCTTAATACCAACCTGCTCAATACCAACCTGCTTAATACCCTCCTGCTCAATACCCCCCTGCTCAATACCCCCCTGCTCAATACCCCCCTGCTCAATACCAACCTGCTCAATACCCTCCTGCTCATACCCCCCTGCTCAATACCCCCCTGCTCAATACCAACCTGCTCAATACCAACCTGCTCAATACCCTCCTGCTCAATACCCCCCTGCTCAATACCCCCCTGCTCAATACCCCCCTGCTCAATACCAACCTGCTCATACCCCCCTGCTCAATACCCCACTGCTCAATACCAACCTGCTCAATACCCCCCTGCTCAATACCCCCCTGCTCAATACCCCCCTGCTCAATACCAACCTGCTCAATACCCCCCTGCTCAATACCCCCCTGCTCAATACCCCCCTGCTCAATACCTCCCTGCTCAAAGTTCTTGCATTATACTCCTTCCTCCTTAAGTTAAGAAATGTAGAGCCATTGTAATTTCACAAAAAACTGTTGTAAATTACAAGAATTTACATCAATAAAACAAGGCAGATCCGACACAACCGCGGGTTTGACAACACAGATTTAGGCACTACAACCTAGGGGAAGCAAAACGGATTTTAGCAAAGTAATTGCTTCCGAGCAACACAAATGTGTCGACACACATTTAGGCGCAACACGTGTGTTTGAACGACACATATTTTAGCTCAACACGTTTGCTGATCCAGTACCGAATTTAAGCACAACAACTCGTCAGAGTAACACCGATTTAAGCACAACACCCGCTGCAAACAGCATGGTCTTTGGCTCCAACTCGCTTCGAAGCAGCACTTATCTATGTCAACAAATATGCGCTGCGGGCGGCCCACTTCCCCCGGTATGTGATGGGTTGCCGCACTCTCAGTGCCGCATTTTGTCAAACTCTTTAGCATTAAGAACCATTAAACGCCGCAGTTCTCCAGTGTATCAATGTCCTTCGGTTCGCACATTGATGTTGGTACACGTACATTGGTGACCAGCAAGCGGATGTCGAAGTCCACGGAAGACAATAAGAAGATAGTCAAGAAGAAAAGTTCGCGGCATTTACTGGTACTTGATGCTGGAGAGTTTGACAAAATGCGGCACTGAGAGCCCGGCAACCTGTTATATACTGGATGAGAGTGAGTCGCAGCGCATATTTGCTGACATATTGGTGTACGTCGGACATTTGACACGGCGTTGAATTTTAAACAACACGGATCTGAGCAGGGCACAGGTTTTGGGGCGACGAATACTTGGGTGCAGTAATGATTTGGGCGCAAAAAAAGACTTGGCATGTCCTTAACTCCTGCTGTAAACCGAATAATGCCGATAAAAAGAAAATTGAATATGTTGTTCAAGATAATGTAAAATATCATGAGAAGAAAGAAATTGCTAATCTCTTTAACAACTTCTTCGTAAACGTAGGGAAAACAATAGCTGATGGTATTCCAAGTGAACCTACTAATCACCTGGAATTTATGGATCATATTCGAGAACCCAACTCCTTTTTCTTTACGCCTACAAACTCCTCCGATGTAATTACGTGCATAAACAACATGAAAAATAAATCGAGTGGGTTACAAACGTTTCCGACTAAAGTACTTAAAGTTATTGCTGACATTGTAGCCCCACTGATATCAAATATTATTAACCAGTCTCTCTTACTAGGCACTTTCCCGAACTCCCTCAAAGTTGCTAGAGTAACCCCTATCTTTAAAAGTGGTGAAAAAACCTGTGTAAACAATTATCGACCTATCTCCATTCTACCAATTATTAGCAAAGTATTCGAAAAGATTGTGTATAAAAAAGTGTACTCTTATTTTGAACAAAAATCATTTCTTTACGATAAACAATACGGTTTTCGCTCTAAAAAATCAACAACACAGGCTATATTAAATCATTTACAATTCCTCTATTCTAATATAGATGAAGGAAAGCCTGTCTTCTCTGTATTTCTTGACTTCCGAAAAGCATTTGATTGTGTGGACCATAAAATACTATTATCGAAACTACACTGTTATGGCATTCGAGGAATTGCCCATGATTGGTTCAGATCATACCTAACAAATCGGAAGCAATACGTTGTCATTGACGACGCAAAATCAGACCCACAGACAATTAGCCATGGAGTTCCACAAGGATCTGTTCTCGGGCCTCTCTTGTTTCTGATTTTTATCAATGATATTGTAAAATCTACATCATTCTTCAAATTCATACTTTTTGCCGATGACAGTACGCTTTCTGCAGTCCTTCCGAACCAAAATCCTGCTATGATTGTGGAGAGTTTAAATACTGAACTTCACAAGGTTTCATCGTGGCTCAAAGCTAATAAAATAAGCCTAAATATCGATAAAACAAATTATATTACTTTCTCATACAAGAAAGATGTATCTCTCCCATGCATTAAAATTGGCGAAGGTGAAATCGAAGAAACCAACTCATGTAAGTTTCTGGGCATCATAATAGATAAACATCTGACCTTCAAAGAGCACATCACTCATATTAGTTCTAAATTATCAAAATCCATCGGAATCCTAAATAAAGTTAAAAATTTTCTGCCTGAAACAGCTTTACAAATGCTCTACCGAACGCTCATTTCTCCATACTTGCAATACGGAATAGAAGCATGGCACGGAACTGATAAAAATAAAACCAACAAAATTTTTACTCTGCAGAAAAGGGCTGTCAGAGCGGTAAAGAACCTAGAATATAATGCTCACACAAATGATTCTTTCAAAAATTTACAAATACTTAAACTTTCGGATCTCTACAAAATCTCCATCTGTAATTTCATTTACAAAACATTAAGAAATGATGGCGACAATAGCCTAAGACAATTATTGACTGCGCAAACTGGTCATCACGACCATTTAACCCGAAATAGAAGTAAATTCATGCTTCCTTATTATTCAAAGGCCAGGTCGCAACACAGTATTCTCTTCGTTGGAACCAAAACTTGGAACGCTATACCTGCAGAGATCCGTGAATGTAATTCGCACAAAGTTTTCAAAAGACATCTTGAGTCTCACTTCCTATCAGAATACTAGTCGTGTAAGATCACCGTGTCGAAATCTTGCCTCCTACATGTAACTAATGATAATGTCATAATGTAACTTGCCTTGTGTACCATAACCAATCTTCTCTCTGCTCTTGAATCGTTTTATCGAACATACTGTTAAATATAGCCGACTTGACCTATATTGTAAAATACAGCATAAAATATCGAGTTAATTATCTCAATGATCAGTCTAATGCGAAACTAGGTTAAGTGAACTAGGTTAAACTTTTGTACACCCTAGAATAGCGTGATGGTAGGATGCCCTAGAAGTCACTGAACTTATTCGGGCCCACAGGTAGCTATACTCAAATTTGACCATTGTACTAGACTTAAGTAAAATTCTACCTCTGTATCACCTGTGGTAAATAAATTGTTTAATTGTTAAATTGTTAAACACAAACTTCGATGCAACGTTGGCCTTAGCACGTCATAGATTTAGGTGCAACAGTGCAACACCAATTTCCACGCAACTCAGGTTTTGGCGCTGCAAATATTTTGGCGCAACACAAATTTTGAGGCAACATACGTCTTGGCGTTGCAAACATTTTAGCGCAACACAGCTCTTGATGCAATGAAGATTTCAGCGCAACCCAAATTTTGGCGCAATACAGGTATTGGCTTGCTTGTGATTTTGGCGCAACATGAGTTTGGGTGCAACACAGGTCTTGGCGCGCTGATGATTATGGCGCAACGCATGTCTTGGCGCGCTGATGATATTGGCGCAACACAGATGTTGGCGCAACACAGGTCTTGGCGCGCTGATGATATTGGCGCAACACAGGTCTTGGCGCGCTGATGATATTGGCGCAACACAGGTTTTGGCACAACAGAGGCAGAGGGCACGCGCCGAGGAGATGCAGGAAGTTAGGGCAGTGTAGCGGAGCTTCATTTGCGCAGGTCCCATGAGCTGCTAATTGTTTAAGTTGCGCGACACGAGCTAACTTCGTCTGCTTCTTTGTGTTGCCAGCGCGCAAATGTTGGCACAGCGGCTGGCAACTCAACTGCGTCTCTGGCAACTGACGCTCAAAGTTCTAATGACGTCTTGAGTCAGGCAACTGACATACTAGGCCTGACAGCTGACGTACGACTTCTGGCAACTGACTAACGACCTCTGGCAACTGACGTACGACCTCTGGCAACTGACGTACGACCTCTGGTAACTAACGTACGACCTCTGACAACTGACGTACAAAGTTATAATAACGTCTTGAGTCGGGCAACTGACGTACTAGGCCTGACAGCTGACGTACGACATCTGGCAACTGACGTACGACTTCAGGCAACTGACGTACGACCTCTGGCAACTGACGTACAAAGTTCTAATAACGTCTTGAATCGGGCAATTGACGTACTAGGCCTGACAGCTGACGTACGACATCTGGCAACTGACGTACGACTTCAGGCAACTTACGTACGACCTCTGGCAACTGACGTACAAAGTTCTAATAACGTCTTGAATCGGGCAATTGACATACTAGGCCTGACAGCTGACATCTGGCAACTGACGTATGACTTCAGGCAACTGACGTACGACCTCTGGCAACTGACGTTCAAAGTTCTATTGACGTCTTGAGTCAGGCAACCGACGTACTGTGTCTCACAAAAAAATTGTCACTATTAGTTACTAGATGCCACTTCAATTACTGGATGCTACCTAGATTACTGAATGAAAATTTTATGATTAAATGTTTCCTAGATTAATAAATGCAACCAATATTGCTAAATGCTACCTAGATTCCTAAATGTTACGAAGACAACTAAATTTTACCTAGATTCCTAAATGTTACCCAGACAACTAAATGCTACCTAGATTCCTAAATGTTACCAAGACAACTAAATGTTACCTAGATTCCTAAATGTTACCAAGACAACTAATGTTACCTAGATTCCTAAATGTTACCAAGACAACTAAATGCTACCTAGATTCCTAAATGTTACCAAGACAATTAAATGTTACCTAGATTCCTAAATGTTACCAAGACAACTAAATGTTACCTAGATTCCTAAATGTTACCAAGACAACTAAATGTTACCTAGATTCCTAAATGTTACCAAGACAACTAAATGCTACCTAGATTCCTAAATGTTACCAAGACAACTAAATGTTACCTAGATTCCTAAATGTTACCAAGACAACTAAATGTTACCTAGATTCCTAAATGTTACCAAGACAACTAAATGTTACCTAGATTCCTAAATGTTACCAAGACAACTAAATGTTACCTAGATTCCTAAATGTTACCAAGACAACTAAATGTTACCTAGATTCCTAAATGTTACCAAGACAACTAAATGTTACCTAGATTCCTAAATGTTACCAAGACAACTAAATGTTACCTAGATTCCTAAATGTTACCAAGACAACTAAATGTTACCTAGATTCCTAAATGTTACCAAGACAACTAAATTTTACCTAGATTCCTAAATGTTACCAAGACAACTAAATGTTACCTAGATTCCTAAATGTTACCATGACAACTAAATGCACCTAGATTCCTAAATTTTACCAAGATTACTAAATTTAACCTAAATGCTAACAAACTTAATGCAATTGACCAGTTATCTCCCTCGATGTCTACAAAAAGGTTTTTTGGTGATTTACAACACATTTGCACGCGAGTAAAATTAAAAAAGACGTTGGTGGGAAGATGGTGTGTCTCTCACTAGAAACACAGACCGAGGAGCACCGTACTAACCTTTATTCTTCTGAAAACTACATGAGGATCAATCCTCAAATTGCGTCGTTTCGTGTACTTACTCAACAAAAGATACGTAACTGAAAGGAAAGTTACACCAGGCGTTCCTCGTTTTATTCTTTTCGTTGAAGACAATATTATATTGGTCAAGAAAGGTTATTTGAAACCAATTTTATTTAAGGATATTATGAGGTTAAAACATATAGAACATGTGTCCCTGCCATATAGAACATGTGTAGCCATTTAGAACATTATTGTCCTGCCATATAGAACATGTGTAGCCATTTAGAACATTATTGCCCTGCCATATAGAACATCTGTAGCCATTTAGAACATTATAGCCCTGCCAAATAGAACATCTGTAGCCATTTAGAAAATTATTGTTCTCTGCTATCTAAAACATGTATAGCCATTTAGAACATTATTGCTCCGCCACATAGAACATATATAGCAATGGTAACATTATTGCTCTGCCACATAGAACATGTGTAGCAATGGTAGCATTATTGCTACATTACACATGCACGCGTAATGTTCCTCGAGACTGAGATACATGAAAGGTTTCTGTATGTATGAAATGTAATCAACATCGATTTTTTTGTCATTATCTTCTCAATAAGAATATTTGCTGCCAAATGATCTGCTCAACATGAATATTTGTAGCCAGATGATTTGCTCAATATTAATATTAATTGCCATAAGACCTGCTCATATGGAATATTTGTTTCCATATGATCTGCTCAACATAAATACTTGCTGCTATACGATCTGCTCAACACTAATATCTGTTCAAATTCTGTTGAGCGATATTCTTCTCGAGCGCCAAATATCCCGCAGCAATATTATGTACGCAAACATTTCCACCCATGATATTAGCGAATAATCCCACTAATATTGCCACGGCAGGCCCCCAATATCATGTATCAATAATATTATGCTCCTCCGCACCGGAAACCAAGCGTTCCGATATCCTGTCCTAACTTTTGTAAAGCTCCCTCAAACGTTTTTTTTCAATGCACTCTACGCAAAACGAACATGACAATTTTGTGAGGAAGTGAAGCGCTACACAAATTTCCTGCTTAAATTGACAGAAATAAGTTTATCTGATATGAATCGCCTAAAAAATTAAATTGAATTTTCTTTTAAGAGTTAACACCGATGTAAGATTGGTTGTGGTGGGAATATAGTTTGAAAATCAACTGACATTGCTCAACTGATGAAAATTGGGGTTTGAAAATCAACTGATATTGCCCAACTGATGAAAATTGGGGTTTGAAAATCAACTGATATTGCCCAACTGATGAAAATTGGGGTTTGAAAATCAACTGATATTGCCCAACTGATGAAAATTGGGGTTTGAAAATCAACTGATATTGCCCAACTGATGAAAATTGGGGTTTGAATATCAACTGACACAGCCCAACTGATGCACATGAAGTTAGAAATCAAATGATATCGTTCTACTTATGAATGTGTAGTTTGAAAATCAAACGACAACGCACAACATAATGACTGTAGCCGCAGTCGGTAGTTTTTTGTCCAGTTTTCTTAACTAAGATTGCCGAAGTAGAAAACGTAGAATAGTTGAAGCCCGATCGAGGGCAAGATATGCAGAAGCATGTTGGCGGAGGCTAGGGTCGGTGCGAGCGAACTATTAGGTAGGTATAAAGTGTAAGAATAGAACGTATTATTTTCTCGTGCAACAATTTTCATTATTCAACTTGAATGCTTATTATATTTTTCTTGCATTTATTATCGTGATACCTCTCAATTTGATATCGTATTATTTAGTCTGTTTATTTTTACAGAAACCGTTCTTACGTTAGGATGTGTGCTGTTTAAGTGGGTACCAGAATAAAAGCGAAAAAACCCTTGGAGTCTCACGTCCTATCTATTCGAACGCGTGAAATTTTTCGTGAATAAGCTGAGGAAGAAATCGTCTTTTCGTCTTCTTCAATAACTAGCTTTCCGTTACCTGAATCGGTGTGTCAATTTGAGAGCTATTCGTTCAATTCAGATGCTGTGGATCAAAAATTTAAGGGATAACCTAGTTTTTTACTATTGAATAAAATTATTGATTCCACTGAATTACTGAGGAGTCAACTGAACGCAGTTGCGAAAATTTTAAGGCTAAAAAACGCGGCTTGAGTTTTTTCGCCGGGTCGCCGATTTCCGAAAATAGAATTCGACGGTGTAATCGAGTAGATTTGTGTGTAAGTTCAATAAGAATATATGCTCGAATGCGAGGTACATCGGAATTTTAAGGAATAGCATTTGTTGCAACACAGCGTATTACTGTTCAAATTTGATTAAACTTGCACAACGGAGAATTAAAGCACCTCAACATTTCCCTCATCACAATCCATTACTAAGTTTTTCATTCTCACATTCCATGCCGGAAATTTAAGTCACCAGACTCCCTGAATTCAGTTTGTTGCATTGAGATCCACTGCTCTTTTTTACCTCATCACAATTCTGTACTAAAGTTTCCTTCATCACAATCCAGGACTGCAAATTTCCCCCATCACAATCCAAAACTGCAAATTTTTCTTCACAATCCAAGACTGCAATTTATGATGAATGCGAGTTGGGTGGAGCCTTCATCATTTTTTATCCGCGTTCTGGAGGTAGTAAATTTGTTGATAAATTAAAGTAACCGCCTAAGTCACCCCAGATAAAAATGAAATGCATCTCGCAGTCTAACTTTAACTCTGAAACTTGGCAGGAGTGAGTTCTGTGATTGGTGGGTAGTGTGGGAGGATGTTCTGTGATTGGTGGGTAGTGTGGGAGGATGTTCTGTGTTTGGTGGGTAGTGTGGGAGGATGTTCTGTGATTGGTGGGTAGTGTGGGAGGATGTTCTGTGTTTGGTGGGTAGTGTGGGAGGATGTTCTGTGATTGGTGGGTAGTGTGGGAGGATGTTCTGTGTTTGGTGGGTAGTGTGGGAGGATGTTCTGTGTTTGGTGGGTAGTGTGGGAGGATGTTCTGTGTTTGGTGGGTAGTGTGGGAGGATGTTCTGTGTTTGGTGGGTAGTGTGGGAGGATGTTCTGTGATTGGTGAGTAGTGTGGGAGGATGTTCTGTGATTGGTGGGTAGTGTGGGAGGATGTTCTGTGATTGGTGGGTAGTGTGGGAGGATGTTCTGTGATAGGTGGGTAGTGTGGGAGGATGTTCTGTGTTTGGTGGGTAGTGTGGGAGGATGTTCTGTGTTTGGTGGGTAGTGTGGGAGGATGTTCTGTGTTTGGTGGGTAGTGTGGGAGGATGTTCTGTGATTGGTGAGTAGTGTGGGAGGATGTTCTGTGATTGGTGGGTAGTGTGGGAGGATGTTCTGTGATTGGTGGGTAGTGTGGGAGGATGTTCTGTGATAGGTGGGTAGTGTGGGAGGATGTTCTGTGATTGGTGGGTAGTGTGGTGGGATGTTCTGGGATCGATGGGTAGTGTGGGAGGATGTTCTGTGATTAGTGGGTAGTGTGGTGGTATGTTCTGGGATCGGTGGGTAGTGTGGGAGGATGTTCTGTGGTTGGTGGGTAGTGTGGTGGTATGTTCTGGGATCGGTGGGTAGTGTGGGAAGATGTTCTGTGATTGGTGGGTAGTGTGGTGTGATGTTCTGGGATCGGTGGGTAGTGTGGGAGGATGTTCTGTGATTGGTGGGTAGTGTGGTGAGATGTTCTGGGATCGGTGGGTAGTGTGGGAGGATGTTCTGTGATTGGTGGGTAGTGTGGTGGGATGTTCTGGGATCTGTGGGTAGTGTGGGAGGATGTTCTGTGATTGGTGGATAGTGTGGTGGGATGTTCTGGGATCTGTGGGTAGTGTGGGAGGATGTTCTGTGATTGGTGGGTAGTGTGGTGGGATGTTCTGGGATCGGTGGGTAGTGTGGGAGGATGTTCTGTGATTGGTTGGTAGTGTGTTGGGATGTTCTGGGATCTGTGGGTAGTGTGAGAGGATGTTCTGTGATTGGTGGGTAGTGTGGTGGGATGTTCTGGGATCGGTGGGTAGTGTGGGAGGATGTTCTGTGATTGATGGGTAGTGTGGTGGGATGTTCTGGGATCGGTGGGTAGTGTGGGAGGATGTTCTGTGATTGGTGGGTAGTGTGGTGGGATGTTCTGGGATCGGTGGGTAGTGTGGGAGGATGTTCTGTGATTGGTGGGTAGTGTGGTGGGATGTTCTGGGATCGGTGGGTAGTGTGGGAGGATGTTCTGTGATTGGTGGGTAGTGTGGTGGGATGTTCTGGGATCGGTGGGTAGTGTGGGAGGATGTTCTGGGATCGGTGGGTAGTGTGGGAGGATGTTCTGTGATTGGTGGGTAGTGTGGTGGGATGTTCTGTGATTGGTGGGTAGTGTGGTGGGATGTTCTGTGATTGGTGGGTAGTGTGGGAGGATGTTCTGTGATTGGTGGGTAGTGTGGTGGGATGTTCTGTGATTGGTGGGTAGTGTGGGAGGATGTTCTGTGATTGGTGGGTAGTGTGGTGGGATGTTCTGGGATTGGTGGGTAGTGTGGGAGGATGTTCTGTGATTGGTGGGTAGTGTGGTGGGATGTTCTGTGATTGGTGGGGAGTGTGGTGGGATGTTCTGTGATTGGTGGGTAGTGTGGTGGGATGTTCTGGGATTGGTGGGTAGTGTGGGAGGATGTTCTGTGATTGGTGGGTAGTGTGGTGGGATGTTCTGTGATTGGTGGGTAGTGTGGTGGGATGTTCTGTGATTGGTGGGTAGTGTGGTGGGATGTTCTGTGGTTGGTGGGTAGTGTGGTGGGATGTTCTGTGATTTTTGGGTAGTGTGGTGGGATGTTCTGTGATTGGTGGGTAGTGTGGTGGGATGTTCTGTGATTGGTGGGTAGTGTGGTGGGATGTTCTGTGATTGGTGGGTAGTGTGGTGGGATGTTCTGTGGTTGGTGGGTAGTGAAGTGGGATGTTCTGTCATTGGTGGGTAGTGTGGTGGGATGTTCTGTGATTGGTGGGTAGGGTGGTGGGATGTTCTGTGGTTGGTGGGTAGTGTGGTGGGATGTTCTGTGATTGGTGGGTAGTGTAGTGGGATGTTCTGTGGTTGGTGGGTAGTGTGGTGGGATGTTCTGTGATTGGTGGGTAGTGTGGTGGGATGTTCTGGGATTGGTGGGTAGTGTGGGAGGATTTTCAGTGATTGGTGGGTAGTGTGGTGGGATGTTCTGTGATTGGTGGGTAGTGTGGTGGGATGTTCTGGGATTGGTGGGTAGTGTGGGAGGATTTTCAGTGATTGGTGGGTAGTGTGGTGGGATGTTCTGTGGTTGGTGGGTAGTGTGGTGCGATGTTCTGTGATTGGTGGGTAGTGTGGTGGGATGTTCTGGGATTGGTGGGTAGTGTGGGAGGATTTTCAGTGATTGGTGGGTAGTGTGGTGGGATGTTCTGTGATTGGTGGGTAGTGTGGTGGGATGTTCTGGGATTGGTGGGTAGTGTGGGAGGATTTTCAGTGATTGGTGGGTAGTGTGGTGGGATGTTCTGGGATTGGTGGATTAAAAAGAACTGATGAGTACCGGTTTAATCTGACATGAGATCCTTCAGGTCGAGATGTATCACGAGGGTCAGTCAAAAATACCGCGAAATTCCCCTCATTTCCTTTCCCCAGCTTCCTCTCCTTTCCCCAGCTTCCTCTCCTTTCCCCAGCTTCCTCTCCTTTCCCCAGCTTCCTCTCCTTTCCCCAGCTCCCTCTCCTTTCCCCATCTTCCTCTCCTTTCCCCAGCTTCCTCTCCTTTTCCCAGCTCCCTCTCCTTTCCCCAGCTTCCTCTCCTTTCCCCAGCTTGCTCTCCTTTCCCCAGCTTCCTCTCCTTTCCCCACCTTCCTCTCCTTTCCCCAGCTCCCTCTCCTTTCTCCAGCTCCCTCTCCTTTCCCCAGCTCTCTCTCCTTTCCTCAGCTCCCTCTCCTTTCCCCAACTTCCTCTCCTTTCCCCAGCTCCCTCTCCTTTCCCCAGCTTCTTCTCCTTTCCCCAGCTCCCTCTCCTTTCCCCAGCTCCCTCTCCTTACCCCAGCTCCCTCTCCTTTCCCCAGCTCCCTCTCCTTTCCCCAGCTCCCTCTCATTTCCCCAGCTCCCTCTCCTTTCCCTAGCTCCCTCTCCTTTCCCCAGCTCCCTCTCCTTTCCCCAGCTCCTGTTTTCTGAAGCCCTCCCACTCTCCCTCTGCTCTCTTTTTATTCCTCAGCTCCCCTTCTTCTCCCTCGCTGCCCCTCTGTTCTCTATTCCATGGCTCCCTCGGTTTTCCCCAAATCTACTCTCTTTCTTCAGTTCCCCTCTATTCTCCTGTTTTTCCCCAGCTCCAGCTATTTTCCCCAGCCCCTCTCTCCCCCCACCACCCCAACCCCCCGGAGAAGGGGAGGGGGAAGATGCAGATAAGGCAGAATTAAAAAGAACTTCAGTGTCAGGGCGGCAGAGAGGAGCGGCTCATGGCGCCCTGACACGGCACCTCCTGCGCGGCACACGATATTTAAATCTGACTCCTGCAGCTGATATTCACTGATATTTACTGTGGATGTTTAAAGCTAACTCCTGCAGCTGATATTCACTGATATTTACTGTGGATATTTAAAGCTAACTCCTCCAGCTAATGTTCACTGATATTTACTGTGGATATTTAAAGCTAACTCCTACAGCTGATATTCACTGATATTTATTGTTGATATTTCAAGGTAACTCCAGCAGCTGATATTCACTGATTTTTATTGTGAATGTATTCTGGTTTCTGATGTGAATATTCATTGGTAATATTTTTTGTGAATATTCACAGATTTTTCTCTGAATATTTACTCCTAATATTTACAATAGCATTTACTGCTATATATTGTGAATATTTACTGTTAATTTTTAAAGCGAATACCCCCTGATATTTATTGTAAAAATTTACTGATAATATCCATAGCGAATATCTACTGAAATTTATTGCGAATATCAACTGGTAATATTTACAGTGAATATCCACTAATATTTATTGTGAATATTCATTTGTAGATGCAGTAAATTTTCACTGACATCTGATGTGAATTTTTTTAAATTTACGGCGAATATCCGCTGCAATCCTTAATATCCGCTGCAATCCTTAATATCCGCTGCAATCCTTAATATCCGCTGCAATCCTTAATATCCGCTGCAATCCTTAATATCCGCTGCAATCCTTAACATCCGCTGCAATCCTTAATATCCGCTGCAATCCCTAATATCCGCTGCAATCCTTAATATCCGCTGCAACCCTTATTATCCGCTGCAATCCTTAATATCCGCTGCAACCCTTAATATCCGCTGCAATCCTCAATATCCGCTGATACCCTTAATATCCGCTGCAATCCTTAATATCCGCTGCAATCCTTAATATCCGCTGCAATCCTTAATATCCGCTGCAACCCTTAATATCCGATGCAATCCTTAATATCCGCTGCAATCCTTAATATCCGCTGCAATCCCTAATATTCGCTGCAATCCTTAATATCCGCTGCAATCCTTAATATCCGCTGCAATCCTTAATATCCGCTGCAATCCCTAATATCCGCTGCAATCCTTAATATCCGGTGCAATCCTTAATATCCGCTGCAATCCTTAATTAATATCCGCTGCAATCCTTAACATCCGCTGCAATCCTTAATATCCGCTGCAATCCTTAATATCCGCTGCAATCCCTAATATCCGCTGCAATCCTTAATATCCGCTGCAATCCTTAATATCCGCTGCAATCCTTAATATCCGCTGCAATCCTTAATATCCGCTGCAATCCTTAATATCCGCAGCAATCCTTAATATCCGCTGCAATCCTTAATATCCGCTGCAATCCTTAATATCCGGTGCAATCCTTAATATTCGCTGCCATCCTTAATATCTGCTGCAATCCTTAATATCCGCTGCAATCCTTAATATCCGCTACAATCCTTAATATCCGCTGCAATCCTTAATAACCGCTGCAATCCTTAATATCCGCTGCAATCCCTAATATCCGCTGCAACCCTTAATATCCGCTGCAATCCTTAATATCCGCTGCAACCCTTAATATCCGCTGCAATCCTTAATATCCGCTGCAACCCTTAATATCCGCTGCAATCCTTAATATCCGCTGCAATCCTTAATATCCGCTGCAATCCTTAATATCCGCTGCAACCCTTAATATCCACTGCAATCCTTAATATCCGCTGCAATCCTTAATATCCGCTGCAATCCTTAATATTCGCTGCAATCCTTAATATCCGCTGCAATCCTTAATATCCGCTGCAATCCTTAATATCCGCTGCAATCCCTAATATCCGCTGCAATCCTTAATATCCGCTGCAATCCTTAATATCCGCTGCAATCTCTAATATCCGCTGCAATCCTAAATATCCGGTGCAATCCTCAATATCCGCTGCAATCCTTAATATCCGCTGCAATCCTCAACATCCACTGCAATCCTTAATATCCGCTGCAATCCTTAATATCCGCTGCAATCCTTAATATCCGCTGCAATCCTTAATTTTCGCTGCAATCCGTAATATCCGCTGAAATCCTTGATATCCGCTGCAACCCTTAATATCCGCTGCAATCCTTAATATCCGCTGCACTCCTTAATATCCGCTGCAATCCTTAATATCCGCTGCAATCCTTAATATCCGCTGCAATCCTTAATATCCGCTGCAATCCTTAATATTCGCTGCCATCCTTAATATCCGCTGCAATCCTTAATATCCGCTGCAATCCTTAATATCCGCTGCAAGCCTTAATATCCGCTTCAATCCTTAATATCCGCTGTAATCCTTAATATCCGCTGCAACCCTTAATATCCGCTGCAATCCTTAATATCCGCTGCAACCCTTAATATCCGCTGCAATCCTTAATATCCGCTGCAATCCTTAATATCCGCTGCAATCCTTAATATCCGCTGCAACCTTTAATATCCGCTGCAATCCCTAATATCCGCTGCAATCCTTAATATCCGCTGCAATCCTTAATATTCGCTGCAATCCTTAATATCCGCTGCAATCCTTAATATCCGCTGCAATCCTTAATAGCCACTGCAATTCTTAATATCCGCTGCAATCCTTAATAGCCACTGCAATCCTTAACATCCGCTGCAATCCTTAATATCCGCTGCAATCCTCAATATCCGCTGCAATCCCTAATATCCGCTGCAATCCTTAATATCCGCTGCAATCCTTAATATCCGCTGCAATCCTTAATATCCGCTGCAACCCTTAATATCCGCTGCAATCCCTAATATCCGCAGCAATCCTTAATATCCGCTGCAATCCCTAATATCCGCTGCAATCCTTAATATCCGGTGCAATCCTTAATATTCGCTGCCATCCTTAATATCCGCTGCAATCCTTAATATCCGCTGCAATCCTTAATATCCGCTACAATCCTTAATATCCGCTGCAATCCTTAGTAACCGCTGCAATCCTCAATATCCGCTGCAATCCCTAATATCCGCTGCAACCCTTAATATCCGCTGCAATCCTTAATATCCGCTGCAACCCTTAATATCCGCTGCAATCCTTAATATCCGCTGCAACCCTTAATATCCGCTGCAATCCATAATATCCGCTGCAATCCTTAATATCCGCTGCAATCCTTAATATCCGCTGCAACCCTTAATATCCACTGCAATCCTTAATATCCGCTGCAATCCTTAATATCCGCTGCAATCCTTAATATTCGCTGCAATCCTTAATATCCGCTGCAATCCTTAATATCCGCTGCAATCCTTAATATCCGCTGCAATCCCTAATATCCGCTGCAATCCTTAATATCCGCTGCAATCCTTAATATCCGCTGCAATCTCTAATATCCGCTGCAATCCTTAATATCCGGTGCAATCCTCAATATCCGCTGCAATCCTTAATATCCGCTGCAATCCTTGACATCCACTGCAATCCTTAATATCCGCTGCAATCCTTAATATCCGCTGCAATCCTTAATATCCGCTGCAATCCTTAATTTTCGCTGCAATCCTTAATATCCGCTGAAATCCTTAATATCCGCTGCAACCCTTAATATCCGCTGCAATCCTTAATATCCGCTGCAATCCTTAATATCCGCTGCAATCCTTAATATCCGCTGCAATCCTTAATATCCGCTGCAATCCTTAATATCCGCTGCAAGCCTTAATATCCGCTGCAATCCTTAATATCCGGTGCAATCCTTAATATCCGCTGCAACCTTTAATATCCGCTGCAATCCCTAATATCCGCTGCAATCCTTAATATCCGCTGCAATCCTTAATATTCGCTGCAATCCTTAATATCCGCTGCAATCCTTAATATCCGCTGCAATCCCAAATATCGGCTGCAATCCCTAATATCCGCTGCAATCCTTAATATCCGGTGCAATCCATAATATCCGCTGCAATCCTTAATATCCGCTGCAATCCTTAATATCCGCTGCAATCATAAATAGCCACTGCAATCCTCAATATCCGCTGCAACCTTTAATATCCGCTGCAATCCTTAATATCGGCTGCAATCCTTAATATCCGCTGCAATCCTTAATATCCGCTGCAATTCTTAATAGCCACTGCAATCCTTAATAACCACTGCAATCCTTAATTAATATCCGCTGCAATCTTTAATATCCGCTGCAATCCTTAATATCCGCTGCAATCCTTAATATCCGCTGCAACCCTTAGTATCCGCTGCAATCCTTAATATCCGCTGCAATCCTTAATATCCGCTGCAATCCTTAATATCCGCTGCAATCCTTAATATCCGCTGCAATCCTTAATATCCGCTGCAATCCTTTATATCCGCTGCAATCCTTAATAGCCACTGCAATCCTTAATATCCGCTGCAATCCTAAATAGCCACTGCAATCCTTAATAGCCACTGCAATTCTTAATATCCGCTGCAATCCTTAATAGCCACTGCAATCCTTAATAGCCGCTGCAATCCTTAATAGCCACTGCAATCCTCAATATCCGCTGCAATCCTTAATAGCCACTGCAATCCTTAATAGCCACTGCAATCCTTAATAGCCACTGCAATCCTTAATAGCCACTACAATCCTTAATATCCGCTGCAATCCTTAATAGCCACTGCAATCCTTAATAGCCACTGCAATCCTTAATAGCCACTGCAACCCTTATTAATATCCGCTGCAATCTTTAATATCCGCTGCAATCTTTAATATCCGCTGCAATGCTTAGTATCCGCTGCAATCCTTAATATCCGCTGCAATCCTTAATATCCGCTGCAATCCTTAATATCCGCTGCAATTCTTAATAGCCACTGCAATCCTTAATAGCTACTGCAATCCTTAATTAATATCCGCTGCAATCCTTAATAGCCACTGCAATCCTTAATAGCCACTGCAATCCTTAATAGCCACTGCAATCCTTAATATCCGCTGCAATCCTTAATAGCCACTGCAATTTTTAATAGCCACTGCAATCCTTAATAGCCACTACAATCCTTAATATCCGCTGCAATCCTTAATAGCCACTGCAATCCTTAATAGCCACTGCAATCCTTAATAGCCACTGCAATCCTTAATATCCGCTGCAATCCTTAATTGCCACTGCAATCCTTAATATGCGCTGCAATCCTTAATAGCCACTGCAATCCTAAATAGCCACTGCAATTCTTAATATCCGCTGCAATCCTTAATAGCCACTGCAATCCTTAATATCCGCTGCAATCCTTAATAGCCACTGCAATCCTTAATAGCCACTGCAACCCTTAATAGCCACTGCAATCCCTAATATCCGCTGCAATCCTTAATAGCCACTGCAATCCTTAATAGCCACTGCAATCCTTAATAGC
Organism: Morinoia aosen; assembly: GCA_030386875.1. Lineage (NCBI taxonomy): Eukaryota > Metazoa > Arthropoda > Malacostraca > Amphipoda > Talitridae > Morinoia > Morinoia aosen. Next base: position 61,188,413 of record CM059579.1, on the reverse strand, counting down.
CACTGCAATCCTTAATAGCCACTGCAATCCTTAATAGCCATTGCAATCCTTAATATCCGCTGCAATCCTTAATAGCCACTGCAATCCTTAATATCCGCTGCAATCCTTAATAGCCACTGCAATCCTTAATAGCCACTACAATCCCTAATATCCGCTGCAATCCTTAATAGCCACTGCAATCCTTAATATCCGCTGCAATCCTTAATAGCCACTGCAATCCTTAATATCCGCTGCAATCCTTAATAGCCACTGCAATCCTTAATATCCGCTGCAATCCTTAATAGCCACTGCAATCCTTAATAGCCACTGCAATCCCTAATATCCGCTGCAATCCTTAATAGCCACTGCAATCCTTAATATTCGCTGCAATTTTTAATAGCCACTGCAATCCTTAATATCCGCTGCAATCCTTAATAGCCACTGCAATCCCTAATAGCCACTGCAATCCCTAATATCTGCTGCAATCCTTAATAGCCACTGCAATCCTTAATATCTGCTGCAATCCTTAATAGCCACTGCAATCCTTAATAGCCACTGCAATCCTAAATAGCCACTGCAATCCTTAATATCTGCTGCAATCCTTAATAGCCACTGCAATCCTTAATAGCCACTGCAATCCTTAATATCCGCTGCAATCCTTAATAGCCACTGCAATCCTTAATATCCGCTGCAATCCTTAATAGCCACTGCAATCCTTAATATCCGCTGCAATCCTTAATAGCCACTGCAATCCTTAATATATGCTGCAATCCTTAATAGCCACTGCAATCCTTAATAGGCACTGCAATCCTTAATAGCCACTGCAATCCTTAAAAATCACTGCAATCCTTAATATCCGCTGCAACCCTTAATAGCCACTGCAATCCTTAATAGCCACTGCAATCCTTAATAGCCCCTGCAATCCTTAATAGCCATTGCAATCCTTAATATCCGCTGCAATCCTTAATAGCCACTGCAATCCTTGATATCCGCTGCAATCCTTAATAGCCACTGCAATCCCTAATAGCCACTGCAATCCCTAATATCCGCTGCAATCCTTAATAGCCACTGCAATCCTTAATAGCCACTGCAATCCTTAATATCCGCTGCAATCCCTAATAGCCACTACAATCCTTAATATCCGCTGCAATCCTTAATAGCCACTGCAATCCTTAATAGCCACTGCAATCCTTAATAGCCACTGCAATCCTTAATTAATATCCGCCGCAATCTTTAATATCCGCTGCAATCTTTAATATCCGCTGCAATGCTTAGTATCCGCTGCAACCCTTAATATCCGCTGTAATCCTTAATATCCGCTGCAATCCTTAATATCCGCTGCAATTCTTAATAGCCACTGCAATCCTTAATAGCCACTGCAATCCTTAATTAATATCCGCTGCAATCCTTAATAGCCACTGCAATCCTTAATAGGTACTGCAATCCTTAACAGCCACTGCAATCCTTAATGGCCACTGCAATCCTTAATATCCGCTGCAATCCCTAATAGCCATTGCAATCCTTAATATCCGCTGCAATCCTTAATAGCCACTGCAATCCTTAATATCCGCTGCAATCCTTAATAGCCACTGCAATCCTTAATAGGTACTGCAATCCTTAATAGCCACTGCAATCCTTAATAGCCACTGCAATCCTTAATATCCGCTGCAATCCTTAATAGCCACTGCAATCCTTAATAGGCACTGCAATCCTTAATAGCCACTGCAATCCTTAATAGCCACTGCAATCCTTAATCTCCGCTGCAATCCTTAATAGCCACTGCAATCCTTAATAGCCACTGCAATCCTTAATAGCCACTGCAATCCTTTATATCCGCTGCAATCCTTAATAGCCACTGCAATCCTTAATAGCCACTGCAATCCTTAATATCCGCTGCAATCCTTAATAGGCACTGCAATCCTTAATAGGCACTGCAATCCTTAATAGCCACTGCAATCCTTAATAGCCACTGCAATCCTTAATATCCGCTGCAATCCTTAATAGCCACTGCAATCCTTAATATCCGCTGCAATCCTTAATAGCCACTGCAATCCTTAATATCCGCTGCAATCCTTAATAGCCACTGCAATCCTTAATAGCCACTGCAATCCTTAATATCCGCTGCAATCCTTAATAGCCACTGCAATCCTTAATATCCGCTGCAATCCTTAATAGCCACTGCAATCCTTAATAGCCACTGCAATCCTTAATATCCGCTGCAATCCTTAATAGCCACTGCAATCCTTAATATCCGCTGCAATCCTTAATAGCCACTGCAATCCTTAATATCCGCTGCAATCCTTAATAGCCACTGCAATCCTTAATAGCCACTGCAATCCTTAATAGCCACTGCAATCCTTAATATCCGCTGCAATCCTTAATAGCCACTGCAGTCATTGTCTCTGGTGTTCAGAGGTAACATTCAATGTTGTCTTTCAGCATTAATGTTTAATGTTATTATTCAGTATTATTGTTCAGTGTTATTATTATTTAATGTAAATTTTCATTGCCGAAATTCACCGCTCAGATCAACGACTGATAATCACCGTTATTATTATTTTATTATTTATCATTAAGGTTCACCATTAGCAGTCATAGTTAATGTTTACTGCGAGTATTCAGCGCTGGAATCCATCACTAATTTTCATTTCCGATGTTTTGCGTGAATATTCACTAGAATACTCACTCTTAAATCTCTCTCGCTGATATTCACCACTAATATTCTCTATCAATATTCATCGTAAACTCTCGCTGATAATATTCAAATTTCATACTAATTGCTATTATTCATATCCAATAGTCACTGCTAATATACACCCGCTACTTACATCGCCAATTTGCTTCTCTAATATTTTAATATTAACACATAATATTTCCCCTGATATTGTCTTGCACGTGCTAATACTCGTATTAATGATGGTTATTTGTGCTAAAATATTTGTTGCGATATTTTGTCAAAATGCTCATGGAAGTGAGATATTTTGTACAAATAATCTTAAAAGTTGCGATATTTCGTTAAAATATTCCTGGAAGTTGCAATATTTCGTAAAAATATTCCTGAAAGTTGCAGTACTTCTGCTAAATATTCCTGTACATTACATACAAAATACATAACAATACCTACAAGATGAATAACAATACTTACAAAACGCAGAACAATGCTCACAAAATCCAAAACAACACTTTCAAAATACATAACAATTCTTACAAAATACAGAGTAATTCTACACTGTTTATGTAAAAACTCAAAATGAAGGCTCGAGTTAGGCATTTCCCAATAATACTAAACTGTACACTGTAGAGAAATAGTACTCTGCATACTCTATACGCATACACGCATATACAGCACGCATTCGTGCTGTATACAAGTACCAAAATATACTGTACTGTATTCTAAACAATGAATACATTATGTATGGTAGATATGTTTTGTTTTTATTATTTTTTGGTCAGTTTTACCACTTTGGATCGATGGTGGTAGAGTTTGCTTCTATCAGGGCTGGAACTATAATAACCATGCAGGCTTTAAAAATCCATCTCAAGTCAACTTTAATGCAAAATTGGCCCGTAAAAGGTTTTTTTAATTTCAAAATTGGGTCCCAATTTCACAATTACGCCCCAATTTCACAATCACGCCCCAATTTCACAATTACGCCAGAATTTCACAATTACGCCCAAATTTCACAATTACGCCCCAATTTCACAATTACGCCCCAATTTCACAATTATGCCACAATTTCACAATTATGCCCCAATTTCACAATTATGCCCCAATTTCACAATTATATATGCCCCAATTTCACAATTACGCTGCAATATCACAATAACGCCCCAATTTCACAATTACGCCTCAATTTCACAATAAAGCCCCAATTTTACAATTACGCCCCAATTTCACAATTACGCCCCAATTTCACCCCAAGGCACCGAGAGAAATGGAATTTTCGGCAATTTTCCTCGAAGCTGCAGGCCTCTAACTTCTACGGGGCTTTGAAATGGCGAGCAAATCTAAAGTGGGCCCGGGCCCTGCAGAGTTGGGCCACGGACACAAACTGGGCCTTGCGGGGCCATGAATTTATGCCCAGCTTTTGTTACTGTCGTGGAGCCCAGACTGGCCCAGCCTTGTTGTCCTGTGGCCCAGACTGGCCCAGCCTTGTTGTCCTGTGGCCCAGACTGGCCCAGCCTTGTTGTCCTGTGGCCCAGACTGGCCCAGCCTTGTTGTTCTGGGGCCCAGACTGGCCCAGCCTTGTTGTCCTGTGGCTCAGACTGGCCCAGCAATAGTGACTATCGTGTTGTAGAATATCAAGCTAGTTACGCATTTTCTCGTATAAGATTTTGAGTGAATATAACAAACCTCGAGACAGTAGGGATATTGTATTGTAGCCTTGGTTCTTTTATCGACTTGCAACAGTGACACGGTAGGGATATTGTATCGTAGCCTTGGTTTTCTATCGACTTGCAACAGTGACACGGTAGGGATATTGTATCGTAGCCTTGGTTCTTTTATCGACATGAAACAGCGAGACAGTAGGGATATTGTATCGTAGCCTTGGTTCTTTTATCGACATGAAACAGCGAGACAGTAGGGATATTGTATCGTAGCCTTGGTTCTTTTATCGACTTGGAACAGTAACACGGTAGGGATATTATATCGTAGCCTTGGTTCTTTTATCGACATGAAACAGCGAGACAGCAGGGATATTGCATCGTAGCCTTGGTTCTTTTATCGACTTGGAACAGTGACACGGTAGGGATATTATATCGTAGCCTTGGTTCTTTTATCGACATGAAACAGCGATACAGTAGGGATATTGTATCGTAGCCTTGGTTCTTTTATCGACATGAAACAGCGAGACAGTAGGGATATTGTATCGTAGCCTTGGTTCTTTTATCGACTTGCAACAGTGACACGGTAGGGATATTATATCGTAGCGTTGGTTCTTTTATCGACATGAAACAGCGAGACAGTAGGGATATTGTATCGTAGCCTTGGTTCTTTTATCGACATGAAACAGCGAGACAGTAGGGATATTGTATCGTAGCCTTGGTTCTTTTATCGACATGAAACAGCGAGACAGTAGGGATATTGTATCGTAGCCTTGTTTTTTTTATCGACTTGGAACAGTGACACGGTAGGGATATTGTATCGTAGCCTTGGTTCTTTTATCGACATGAAACAGCGAGACAGTAGGGATATTGTATCGTAGCCTTGGTTCTTTTATCGACATGAAACAGCGAGACAGTAGGGATATTGTATCGTAGCCTTGGTTCTTTTATCGACTTGGAACAGTGACACGGTAGGGATATTGTATCGTAGCCTTGGTTCTTTTACCGACATGAAACAGCGAGACAGTAGGGATATTGTATCGTAGCCTTGGTTCTTTTATCGACATGAAACAGCGAGACAGTAGGGATATTGTATCGTAGCCTTGGTTCTTTTATCGACATGAAACAGCGAGACAGTAGGGATATTGTATCGTAGCCTTGTTTTTTTTATCGACTTGGAACAGTGACACGGTAGGGATATTGTATCGTAGCCTTGGTTCGTTTATCGATATGAAACAGCGAGACAGTAGGGATATTGTATCGTAGCCTTGGTTCTTTTATCGACATGAAACAGCGAGACAGTAGGGATATTGTATCGTAGCCTTGGTTCTTTTATCGACATGAAACAGCGAGACAGTAGGGATATTGTATCGTAGCCTTGGTTCTTTTATCGACATGAAACAGCGAGACAGTAGGGATATTGTATCGTAGCCTTGGTTCTTTTATCGACTTGGAACAGTGACATGGTAGGGATATTGTATCGTAGCCTTGGTTCTTTTATCGACATGAAACAGCGAGACAGTAGGGATATTGTATCGTAGCCTTGGTTCTTTTATCGACATGAAACAGCGAGACAGTAGGGATATTGTATCGTAGCCTTGGTTCTTTTATCGACATGAAACAGCGAGACAGTAGGGATATTGTATCGTAGCCTTGTTTTTTTTATCGACTTGGAACAGTGACACGGTAGGGATATTGTATCGTAGCCCTGGTTCTTTTATCGACATGAAACAGCGAGACAGTAGGGATATTGTATCGTAGCCTTGGTTCTTTTATCGACATGAAACAGCGAGACAGTAGGGATATTGTATCGTAGCCTTGGTTCTTTTATCGACATGAAACAGCGAGACAGTAGGGATATTGTATCGTAGCCTTGTTTTTTTTATCGACTTGGAACAGTGACACGGTAGGGATATTGTATCGTAGCCTTGGTTCTTTTATCGACATGAAACAGCGAGAAAGTAGGGATATTGTATCGTAGCCTTGGTTCTTTTATCGACATGAAACAGCGAGACAGTAGGGATATTGTATCGTAGCCTTGGCTCTTTTATCGACATGAAACAGCGAGACAGTAGGGATATTGTATCGTAGCCTTGGTTCTTTTATCGACATGAAACAGCGAGACAGTAGGGATATTGTATCGTAGCCTTGGTTCTTTTATCGACATGAAACAGCGAGACAGTAGGGATATTGTATCGTAGCCTTGGTTCTTTTATCGACTTGGAACAGTGACACGGTAGGGATATTGTATCGTAGCCTTGGTTCTTTTATCGACATGAAACAGCGAGACAGTAGGGATATTGTATCGTAGCCTTGGTTCTTTTATCGACATGAAACAGCGAGACAGTAGGGATAGTGTATCGTAGCCTTGGTTCTTTTATCGACATGAAACAGCGAGACAGTAGGGATATTGTATCGTAGCCTTGTTTTTTTATCGACTTGGAACAGTGACACGGTAGGGATATTGTATCGTAGCCTTGGTTCTTTTATCGACATGAAACAGCGAGACAGTAGGGATATTGTATCGTAGCCTTGGCTCTTTTATCGACATGAAACAGCGAGACAGTAGGGATATTGTATTGTAGCCTTGGTTCTTTTATCGACTTGCAACAGTGACACGGTAGGGATATTGTATCGTAGCCTTGGTTTTCTATCGACTTGCAACAGTGACACGGTAGGGATATTGTATCGTAGCCTTGGTTCTATTATCGACATGAAACAGCGAGACAGTAGGGATATTGTATCGTAGCCTTGGTTCTTTTATCGACATGAAACAGCGAGACAGTAGGGATATTGTATCGTAGCCTTGGTTCTTTTATCGACTTGGAACAGTAACACGGTAGGGATATTATATCGTAGCCTTGGTTCTTTTATCGACATGAAACAGCGAGACAGTAGGGATATTGCATCGTAGCCTTGGTTCTTTTATCGACTTGGAACAGTGACACGGTAGGGATATTATATCGTAGCCTTGGTTCTTTTATCGACATGAAACAGCGAGACAGTAGGGATATTGTATCGTAGCCTTGGTTCTTTTATCGACATGAAACAGCGAGACAGTAGGGATATTGTATCGTAGCCTTGGTTCTTTTATCGACTTGCAACAGTGACACGGTAGGGATATTATATCGTAGCCTTGGTTCTTTTATCGACATGAAACAGCGAGACAGTAGGGATATTGTATCGTAGCCTTGGTTCTTTTATCGACATGAAACAGCGAGACAGTAGGGATATTGTATCGTAGCCTTGTTTTTTTTATCGACTTGGAACAGTGACACGGTAGGGATATTGTATCGTAGCCTTGGTTCTTTTATCGACATGAAACAGCGAGACAGTAGGGATATTGTATCGTAGCCTTGGTTCTTTTATCGACATGAAACAGCGAGACAGTAGGGATATTGTATCGTAGCCTTGGTTCTTTTATCGACTTGGAACAGTGACACGGTAGGGATATTGTATCGTAGCCTTGGTTCTTTTATCGACATGAAACAGCGAGACAGTAGGGATATTGTATCGTAGCCTTGGTTCTTTTATCGACATGAAACAGCGAGACAGTAGGGATATTGTATCGTAGCCTTGGTTCTTTTATCGACATGAAACAGCGAGACAGTAGGGATATTGTATCGTAGCCTTGTTTTTTTTATCGACTTGGAACAGTGACACGGTAGGGATATTGTATCGTAGCCTTGGTTCTTTTATCGACATGAAACAGCGAGACAGTAGGGATATTGTATCGTAGCCTTGGTTCTTTTATCGACATGAAACAGCGAGACAGTAAGGATATTGTATCGTAGCCTTGGTTCTTTTATCGACATGAAACAGCGAGACAGTAGGGATATTGTATCGTAGCCTTGTTTTTTTTTATCGACTTGGAACAGTGACACGGTAGGGATATTGTATCGTAGCCTTGGTTCTTTTATCGACATGAAACAGCGAGACATTAGGGATATTGTATCGTAGCCTTGGTTCTTTTATCGACATGAAACAGCGAGACAGTAGGGATATTGTATCGTAGCCTTGGCTCTTTTATCGACATGAAACAGCGAGACAGTAGGGATATTGTATCGTAGCCTTGGTTCTTTTATCGACATGAAACAGCGAGACAGTAGGGATATTGTATCGTAGCCTTGGTTCTTTTATCGACATGAAACAGCGAGACAGTAGGGATATTGTATCGTAGCCTTGTTTTTTTTATCGACTTGGAACAGTGACACGGTAGGGATATTGTATCGTAGCCTTGGTTCTTTTATCGACATGAAACAGCGAGACAGTAGGGATATTGTATCGTAGCCTTGGTTCTTTTATCGACATGAAACAGCGAGACAGTAGGGATATTGTATCGTAGCCTTGGTTCTTTTATCGACATGAAACAGCGAGACAGTAGGGATATTGTATCGTAGCCTTGTTTTTTTTTATCGACTTGGAACAGTGACACGGTAGGGATATTGTATCGTAGCCTTGGTTCTTTTATCGACATGAAACAGCGAGACAGTAGGGATATTGTATCGTAGCCTTGGTTCTTTTATCGACATGAAACAGCGAGACAGTAGGGATTTTGTATCGTAGCCTTGGTTCTTTTATCGACATGAAACAGCGAGACAGTAGGGATATTGTATCGTAGCCTTGGTTCTTTTATCGACATGAAACAGCGAGACAGTAGGGATATTGTATCGTAGCCTTGGTTCTTTTATCGACATGAAACAGCGAGACAGTAGGGATATTGTATCGTAGCCTTGGTTCTTTTATCGACATGAAACAGCGAGACAGTAGGGATATTGTATCGTAGCCTTGGTTCTTTTATCGACATGAGTTAATTTCTTAGAAATCTATACGATGTTCAGTCTATAAAAAAAACGAGTGATTTACATTGGCAGTTTCAGCGCGTTTCGTTTGCCAATTCTATGTTTCACTTAAAAAGTTTAACTTGTGTTGCACAAGTTTCACTTGAAAGCTTTAAGTTTAACTGTAAAGTTTTGCTTGCAAGTTTCAAGTTTCAGAAGTAAGTTTCACGAGAAAGTTATGTTTCAAGTCTCATTCGCTAATTTAATTTTCAAGTTTCACATTCAAGTTTTCCATTCAATTTTACCTTGCAAGTTTACCTTCAATTTTCACTTCAATTTTCACTTGCAATTTTTACTTTCAATTTTCACTTTCAAGTTTCACTTTCAAGTTTCATTTTCAAGTTTCACTTTCAAGTTTCACTTTCAAGTTTCACTTTCAAGTTTCACTTTCAAATTTCATTTTGAAGTTTCAGTTTCAAGTTTCACTTTGAAGTTTCACTTTCAAGTTTCATTTTGAAGTTTCCCTTTCAAGCTTCACTTTCAAGTTTCACTTTCAAGTTTCAATTTCACTTTCAAGTTTCACTTTCAAGTATCACTTTGAAGTTTCACTTTCAAGTTTCACTTTCAAGTTTCACTTTCAAGTTTCATTTTGAAGTTTCCCTTTCAAGTTTCACTTTCAAGTTTCAATTTCACTCAAGTTTCACTTTCAAGTATCACTATGAAGTTTTACTTTCAAGTTTCACTTTCAAGTTTCACTTTCAAGTTTCACTTTCAAGTTTCAATTTCAAATTTCACTTTCAAGTTTCACTTTCAAGTTTCACTTTCAAGTTTCACTCTCAAGTTTCACTTTCAAGTTTCACTTTCAAGTTTCACTTTCAAGTTTCACTTTCAAGTTTCACTTTCAAGTTTCACTTTCAAGTTTCACTCTCAAGTTTCACTTTCAAGTTTCACTCTCAAGTTTCACTCTCAAGTTTCACTCTCAAGTTCCACTTTCATGTTTCACTTTCAAGTTTCACTTTCAAGTATCACTTTCAAGTTTCACTTTCAAGTTTCACCTTCAAGTTTCACTTTCAAGTTTCACTTTCAAGTTTCACTTTCAAGTTTCACTTTCAAGTTTCACTTTCAAGTTTCACTTTCAAGTTTCACTTTCAAGTTTCACTTTCAAGTTTCACTTTCAAGTTTCACTTTCAAGTTTCACTTTCAAGTTTCACTTTCAAGTTTCACTTTCAAGTTTCATTTTCAAGTTTCACTTTCAAGTTTCATTTTCATGTTTCACTTTCAAGTTCCAATTTCAAGTTTTACTTTCAAGTTTCACTTTCAAGTTTCACTCTCAAGTTTCACTCTCAAGTTTCACTCTCAAGTTCCACTTTCAAGTTTCGCTTTCAAGTTTCACTTTCAAGTTTCACTTTCAAGTTTCACTTTCAAGTTTCACTTTCAAGTTTCACTTTCAAGTTTCACTTTCAAGTTTCACTTTCAAGTTTCACTTTCAAGTTTCACTTTCAAGTTTCAATTTCAAGTTTCACTTGCAAGTTTCCCTTCCAAATTTCACTTGCAAGTTCCACTTTCAAGTTTCACTTTCAAGTTTCACTTACAAGTTTCACTTTCAAGTTTCACTTTCAAGTTTCACTTTCAAGTTTCACTTTCAAGTTTCACTTTCAAGTTTTACGTTCAAGTTCCATGTCGCCATGCTCCTGTCATGTTGCCGTGACCTTGCCATGTTGCCATGAGTTTCTCCTGTTGTCATTACCTTCTCATGTCGCCATGACTTTCTCATGTTGCCGTTACCTTCTCATGTTGCCATTAACTTCTCACGTTGCCATTACCTTCTCATGTTGCCATTACCTTCTCATGTTGCCATTACCTTTTCATGTTGCCATTACCTTCTCATGTTGCCATTACCGTCTCATGTTGCCATTACCGTCTCATGTTGCCATTACTTTCTCATGTTGCCATTACCTTCTCATGTTGCCATTACCTTCTCATGTTGCCATTACCTTCTCATGTTGCCATTACCTTCTCATGATGCCATTACCGTCTCATGTTGCCATTACCGTCTCATGATGCCTTGACTTTCTCATGTTGCCATTACCTTCTCATGTTGCCATGACACTTCGATATCACCAGACCAGCATATCCCCTTAGGGGGTCAATTTCCCCTGTACTCTAGGGGGGGGGGTTTGACCCCTCCACACGGAGTGGGGAGAAGGGGATCGGATCTCATTTGGGGGGAGGGAGAAGGGGATCAAGCCCCGTGTGTGGGGATTAAGAGGGAGTTCAAGCTCCGTATGGGGGAAGGAGAAAGGGATCAGGCACCGTATGGGGGAATGAGAGGGGATAAGGCCCCATATGGGGGGGGAGAGGGGATAAGGCCCCGTATGGGGGGGAGGGAGAGGGGGTCAGGTCCCGTATGGGAGGATGGAAAGGGGAAAAGGCACCGTTTGGGGGGGAGGGAGAGGGGATCAGGCCCCGTATGGGGGGAGTGAGAGGGGGATCAGGCCCCGTGTGGGGGGAGGGAGAGGGGGATCAGGCCCCGTATGGGAGGAGGGAGAGGGGGATCGGACCCTACATTAGCTGAAGTGCACCCGGCTCGCAGCCGAAGCGATTGAAGAGCCTATCGAGCTGAGCTGATCTCACAAACACATGATCAAGGGATCAGCCGCTGCGTTGCCTTCATTTAGCGATAATTGCAACACTAGCGCCTTGTTATCGACCTCTTGGTTCTCTTATTGACTTGCAGCGGCGATACGGTAGGGATATTATATCGTAGCCTTGATTCTTTTATCGACATGAAATAGCGAGACAGTAGGGATATTGTCTCGTAGCTTTGTTTTTTTTATCGACTTGCAACAGTGACACGGTAGGGATATTATATCGTAGCCTTGGTTTTTTTATCGACTTGCAACAGTGACACGGTAGGGATATTGTATCGTAGCCTTGGTTTTTTTATCGACTTGCAACAGTGACACGGTAGGGATATTGTATCGTAGCCTTGGTTTTTTTATCGACTTGCAACAGTGACACGGTAGGGATATTATATCGTAGCCTTGGTTTTTTTATCGACTTGCAACAGTGACACGGTAGGGATATTGTATCGTAGCCTTGGTTTTTTTTATCGACTTGCAACAGTGACACGGTAGGGATATTATATCGTAGCCTTGGTTTTTTATCGACTTGCAACAGTGACACGGTAGGGATATTGTATCGTAGCCCTGGTTCTTTTATCGACATGAAACAGCGAGACAGTAGGGATATTGTATCGTAGCCTTGGTTTTTTTATCGACTTGTAACAGTGACACGGTAGGGATATTGTATCGTAGCCTTGGTTTTTTATCGACTTGCAACAGTGACACGGTAGGGATATTGTATCGTAGCCTTGGTTTTTTTATCGACTTGCAACAGTGACACGGTAGGGATATTGTATCGTAGCCTTGGTTCTTTTATCGACATGAAACAGCGAGAGAGTAGGGATATTGTATCGTAGCCTTGGTTCTTTTATCGACTTGGAACAGTGACACGGGAGGGATATTGTATCGTAGCCTTGGTTTTTTTATCGACTTGCAACAGTGACACGGTAGGGATATTGTATCGTAGCCTTGGTTCTTTTATCGACATGAAACAGCGAGACAGTAGGGATATTGTATCGTAGCCTTGGTTCTTTTATCGACTTGCAACAGTGACATGGTAGGGATATTGTATCGTAGCCTTGGTTTTTTTATCGACTTGCAACAATGACACGGTAGGGATATTGTATCGTAGCCTTGGTTCTTTTATCGACATGAAACAGCGAGACAGTAGGGATATTGTATTGTAGCCTTGGTTCTTTTATCGACTTGGAACAGTGACACGGTAGGGATATTATATCGTAGCCTTGGTTTTTTTATCGACTTGCAACAGTGACACGGTAGGGATATTATATCGTAGCCTTGGTTCTTTTATCGACATGAAACAGCGAGACAGTAGGGATATTGTTTTGTAGCCTTGGTTCTTTTATCGACTTGGAACAGTGACACGGTAGGGATATTGTATCGTAGCCTTGGTTTTTTTATCGACTTGCAACAGTGACACGGTAGGGATATTGTATCGTAACCTTGGTTCTTTTATCGACATGAAACAGCGAGACAGTAGGGATATTGTCTCGTAGCCTTGGTTCTTTTATCGACTTGGAACAGTGACACGGTAGGGATATTGTATCGTAGCCTTGGTTTTTTTATCGACTTGCAACAGTGACACTGTAGGGATATTGTATCGTAGCCTTGGTTCTTTTATCGACATGAAACAGCGAGACAGTAGGGATATTGTCTCGTAGCCTTGGTTCTTTTATCGACTTGCAACAGTGACACGGTAGGGATATTGTATCGTAGCCTTGGTTCTTTTATCGACAAGAAACAGCGAGACAGTAGGGATATTGTCTCGTAGCCTTGGTTTTTTTATCGACTTGCAACAGTGACGCGGTAGGGGTATTATATCGTAGCCTTGGTTTTTTTATCGACTTGCAACAGTGACACGGTAGGGATATTATATCGTAGCTTTAATTTCCATATTGACTTGAAACAGTGGAACGGTAGAAACATTAACAAGCCTAGCGCCTTAATTTTTATCGACGTCTTGATTTTCTTATCGACTTACTACGGCGATACAGTAGGAATGCGAACGAGCTTAGCGTCACGTTATCGACGCCTTGATTATATTGCCAAAGTTGAACGGCGATAAAACGTAAACAATAATACAGCACTGAGCTACGATTCAGTTGATGCTGTAAAGCGTCCATGCGATTACGTTGCCGACGCTTCATCACTAAAATAGGTGGTGAAATTTTATCGCGGTGATATCGTTCCATAATTTTACCGACACTTAATGACAATACGATGATATTATCGACAGGTAAATAATATTTTTGGTGGAAATCAGAGATTGGATGATATTATGTTCATACAAGCGCGATAAAACGGTACTGTCAACGTAAATCAGAGATCGGATGATATTATGTTCATACAAGCGTGATAAAACGGTACTGTCAACGTAAATCAGAGATCGGATGATATTATGTTCATACAAGCGTGATAAAACGATACTGTCAACGTAAATCAGAGATCGGATGATATTATGTTCATACAAGCGTGATAAAACGGTACTGTCAACGTAAATCAGAGATCCGATGATATTATGTTCATAAAAGCGTGATAAAACGATACTGTCAACGTAAGTCAGAGATCGGATGATATTATGTTCATACAAGCGTGATAAAACGGTACTGTCAACGTAAATCAGAGATCGGATGATATTATGTTCATACAAGCGTGATAAAACGGTATTGTCGACGTAAATCAGAGATCCGATGATATTATGTTCATAAAAGCGTGATAAAACGATACTGTCAACGTAAATCAGAGATCGGATGATATTATGTTCATACAAGCGTGATAAAACGGTACTGTCAACGTAAATCAGAGATCGGATGATATTATGTTCATACAAGCGTGATAAAACGGTACTGTCAACGTAAATCAGAGATCGGATGATATTATGTTCATACAAGCGTGATAAAACGGTACTGTCAACGTAAATCAGAGATCGGATGATATTATGTTCATACAAGCGCGATAAAACGGTACTGTCAACGTAAATCAGAGATCGGATGATATTATGTTCATACAAGTGTGATTAAACGGTACTGTCAACGTAAATCAGAGATCGGATGATATTATGTTCATACAAGCCTGATAAAACGATACTGTCAACGTAAATCAGAGATCGGATGATATTATGTTCATACAAGCGCGATAAAACGGTACTGTCAACGTAAATCAGAGATCGGATGATATTATGTTCATACAAGCGTGATAAAACGGTACTGTCAACGTAAATCAGAGATCGGATGATATTAAGTTCATACAAGCGTGATAAAACGGTACTGTCAACGTAAATCAGAGATCGGATGATATTATGTTCATACAAGCGTGATAAAACGGTACTGTCAACGTAAATCAGAGATCGGATGATATTATGCTCATACAAGCGTGATAAAACGGTACTGTCACGTAAATCAGAGATCGGATGATATTATGTTCATACAAGCGTGATAAAACGGTACTGTCAACGTAAATCAGAGATCGGATGATATTATGTTCATACAAGC
The DNA here is from genome assembly GCA_030386875.1 of Morinoia aosen. Classification (NCBI taxonomy): domain Eukaryota; kingdom Metazoa; phylum Arthropoda; class Malacostraca; order Amphipoda; family Talitridae; genus Morinoia; species Morinoia aosen. The sequence goes on along the minus strand of CM059579.1, from coordinate 61,173,191 downwards.
GCGATAAAACGGTACTGTCAACGTAAATCAGAGATCGGATGATATTATGTTCATACAAGCCTGATAAAACGGTACTGTCAACGTAAATCAGAGATCGGATGATATTATGTTCATACAAGCGTGATAAAACGGTACTGTCAACGTAAATCAGAGATCGGATGATATTATGTTCATACAAGCGTGATAAAACGGTACTGTCAACGTAAATCAGAGATCGGATGATATTATGTTCATACAAGCGCGATAAAACGGTACTGTCAACGTAAATCAGAGATCGGATGATATTATGTTCATACAAGCATGATAAAACGGTACTGTCAACGTAAATTAGAGATCGGATGATATTATGTTCATACAAGCGTGATAAAACGGTACTGTAACTTAAATCAGAGATCGGATGATATTATGTTCATACAAGCGTGATAGAACGGTACTGTAAACGTAAATCAGAGATCGGATGATATTATGTTCATACAAGCGTGATAAAACGGTACTGTCAACCTAAATCAGAGATCGGATGATATTATGTTCATACAAGCTCGATAAAACGGTACTGTCAACGTAAATCAGAGATCGGATGATATTATGTTCATACAAGCGTGATAAAACGGTACTGTCAACGTAAATCAGAGATCGGATGATATTATGTTCATACAAGCGTGATAAAACGGTACTGTCAACGTAAATCAGAGATCGGATGATATTATGTTCATACAAGCGTGATAAAACGGTACTGTCAACGTAAATCAGAGATTAAATTATAACATGGCACTAAAACCGTAATGAAATACTATTGATTTAAAACTGAAATAAAATCTTATTATTGCCGTAAAATTGTGGCACCATGAAACTTTGTAGACAGAACTTGGACCCTAGAATATTATCGATGAAATATCCGGTGATATCGTCGGCATCACATACCTTAAAATTATTGAAAAAAATAGTTGTATAAGAATTGTATTTAATAGAGCAAAGGTGAGCAATTTCAGCTAAAAGTAATTTTGTCCAACGATTCAATAATTGCTTTAGATGAATATTAAGCAATCTACCCCAATGACCTCTATGAACTATTACTAAGCAATGGTTTAACATTTAATTGCGATTAACGCTTGCATAGATAATCTCATAAATAATTTGCAGATTGGCACGATAATTGTTTATTACGGTAATCGTCCGTCAAGATAATCGTCTATTACGAAAGTCATCTCTCCGATCACCGCCTTTTAAAATAACCGTCTATAACTATAATTGTATGTTACGATAATCGTCCATTAAGAAGCTTTGAAGATAACCGTCTATTTTTAAAATTATTTATTCATATAATCGTTTATTACGAGAATTGTCTATTATATGGTAACCTCCTATTACGGTTGTCGAATATTACGATAACCGTCCATTATGATAGTCTTTTATAACGATAGTCGTCTATCATGAAAACCGCATGTTACAATAACCGTATATTACAATAACCGTAAATTAGAATAACCGTATATTAGAGTAACCGTATATTAGAATAACCGTATATTACAATAACCGAACATTAGAATAACCGTATATTACAATAACCGTATATTAGAATAACCGTATATTACAATAACCATATATTACAATAACCGTATGTTAGAATAACCGTATATTAGAGTAACCGTATATTACAATAGCCGTATATTACAATAATCGTATATTAGAATAACCGTATATTACAATAACCGTATATTAGAATAACCGTATATTACAATAACCGTATATTAGAATAACCGTATATTAGAATAACCGTAAATTACAATAACCGTATATTAGAGTAACCGTATATTAGAATAACCGTATATTAGAATAACCGTATATTAGAATAACCGTATATTACAATAACCGTATATTAGAATAACCGATACTACTGTCTGATAAATTTTGTACCATATTGTTTGCAGTGTACGTACGTAGATTTCAATAAAATTTTGTTTGAATGGGAGGAAATTCGTAAAAAATTCCTCTTAAAAATTGTATAGCGACTTATTCACTCGCTACTACAACCCAACTGCAAGCCATCGGTACGAATATCCCATATCGACTCACCACCATGAGCGAACCAATTGCCTGGTGTCTTGACTCCAGCTCGGTAATTCCTGCGTAGCCCGCACTACGTCTTGAGTGCAGCTCCTCGTACGAATACCGTTCACCCAACTGGCACCTCGAGCTGGCCAATAGCGTGTCTCTAAAGCAGCCATACTGCGCCACGCAACTTACGGAGCGAGCCCTTCATAAGAAGCACCGTGCAGGGTCGCTTCATGGTCTTTCTTCTGTTCACTTCAGAATCTATGGCCTTCACAGCAACTGAATACGGTGAAGATTTGTCTTTCCGTTTCACTTTACAGCCCTTTGCTAAAGTCTCTGCTGGAAAACAGAGCAAGCAACTGTTTTGTCCGTAAATTCTCATTTCTTTTTGAGCGATGTTCTTGGTGAATTCTTTTTTTGCTTCAGTGTGGTTTTGCAACCCCAACGGCTCGTCTTGCTCTAGAAGGTGAGCAGGCGCTCCTAGGCGAGCGTTCTTCCGCTGGGGCAGCACTTCTACTTGAGCTGTCCTACTTCCGCAGGCCTGTTTTACGCAAGTCTTTATTTTCCAGTATACCATCGCCAAACCCTTCTCCACGAATACTCCTTCGCCAAGCCCTTTTCACCAGTGATGCTTCGCCGAACTCGGCTACTACGCAAGTGGTGAGTAGCTAAGTTAGTTAGGTAGCAGAGTGTTAGGTTGGTTAATGAATGCGTCAGGAAAATGTAAAGCTGCTTGGTGTGTAAAGAAAGTATAAGGTTGCTTGGTAATTATGCCAAGAAAATATCACGCTGCTTGGTTAGTATGTCACGAAAGTATCAAGTTCCTTGGTAAGTGTGTCAGGAAAGTGTCTGGTAGTTTCGAAAGTGTAGCAGCAAAAGGCTAAGTCGCTTAGGAATGAGTTTGGTATAAGAATGACAAATACCTTAGTGAGAGTGCTGAAATGGCGACAGTTCACATTTCGTTTCAATAGGCTAACGCAAATCCAATCACTGAACTTCAGGCTCATCAGAGAGTGAAATTACGACTAAGTAGAATTTATCCTTTTTTCATATGAAACGTATTTAATGTGAGCTCTAATTTCCCTTCTATGTTTTGTCGTGTTGTACATCTTCCATTCTATTGTCGTACACTGTACAATTTTGCTTCATTTTATAACTCTGGTTGTTTTGTGTGGGTTTTTCACTACTTGTGTTGTTTTTCTGTCAAAAAAAAACATTTTTCATCCTAGATTTCAGCTCTACAGATTCCGCCTTTCACTCATCAAGATATTGTTAAAAAAATCAATCATACAGTTCCAATACAATTATCATTATATCATTCATTCAGAAACTTCAAAACATCATTTCAGATCATCCACTTCTTTTCTAATCCCACATTTCTTCGGCATTTTCTTTCATTTAAACTGCACCCAAACCAGTTTTCACAATAAATCAATACATTTTTACAGCATTATATAAATGCATATCACAGTTAACAGCAGTACAGAGAGCCAAACCCTATCTAGCTTTTTCGCCGGAGCATGCATGTTTTTCGCTGCCTAAGCGATTTAGTTACTTGGGTGGCGAAAAACATGAATGCAGGCCGCGAAAAAGTTAGACTTGGAAGCGACTCTGTTGCGAGTAGAGTCACGGAGATTGGGCCTATCAAACCTTGATTAACCCTCAAATTCTGCACGAGAGGCTGGCAGTGTGAGACCTAGAGCGTCAGAGTTGGCTTGGTTGAAAGGAATGGGAGCGGCAGTTTGTGACAGATGTGCTCCACCTCCACTGGTCTGTGTCTGAGGGGGTGTTGTCATGGTCTTGCCATTTTGCCATAACTTTGCCATTTTGCCATGGCCCTGCCGTTTTGCCCCACCCGTGCCAAATTGCCATGACCTTGCCACGTTGCCATAACCTTGCAATCTTACCATGACCATGCAATGTTGCCATGACCCTGCCATTTTACCCCACCTCTGCCATGTTGACAGGACACTGACTGGTAACATAGAGCTGCGGTAAGCCGTTGTTTGACACCGCCAGCAGACAACACAAAGCAGCTGTTGCTGCTGCTGCAGTTACAGCCGTTTGCAGGCTTTTTCCTTAGAATTCGCTCGCAGCTTAAAACTGCCTAATGTCTGAAATGAAATTCAGATCTTGAACATTGAAAACAGCACTGAATTTTAAAATTATGTAGATTGATTTTTTTTTGATACAGGATACTAATATTATTGGCAAATTTATGAAGTTGTGGAGTTAATTGGCAGATCAGTTAAACTGGGAGATGAGTCTGAGTGCAGAATAATAAAGCAGCAGATATGTATAACGGTAGACTGGTGAAATGGTGGACTGGTATAATGGTAGGCTGGTGAAATGGTGGACTGGTATAATGGTAGACTGGTGAAATGGTGGACTGGTATAATGGTAGGCTGGTGAAATGGTGGACTGGTATAATGGTAGGCTGGTGAAATGGTGGACTGGTATAATGGTAGGCTGGTGAAATGGTGGACTGGTATAATGGTAGGCTGGTGAAATGGTGGACTGGTATAATGGTAGACTGGTGAAATGGTGGACTGGTATAATGGTAGGCTGGTGAAATGGTGGACTGGTATAATGGTAGGCTGGTGAAATGGTGGACTGGTATAATGGTAGGCTGGTGAAATGGTGGACTGGTATAATGGTAGGCTGGTGAAATGGTGGACTGGTATAATGGTAGACTGGTGAAATGGTGGACTGGTATAATGGTAGGCTGGTGAAATGGTGGACTGGTATAATGGTAGGCTGGTGAAATGGTGGACTGGTATAATGGTAGGCTGGTGAAATGGTGGACTGGTATAATGGTAGGCTGGTGAAATGGTGGACTGGTATAATGGTAGGCTGGTGAAATGGTGGACTGGTATAATGGTAGACTGGTGAAATGGTGGACTGGTATAATGGTAGGCTGGTGAAATGGTGGACTGGTATAATGGTAGGCTGGTGAAATGGTGGACTGGTATAATGGTAGACTGGTGAAATGGTGGACTGGTATAATGGTAGGCTGGTGAAATGGTGGACTGGTATAATGGTAGACTTGTGAAATGGTGGACTGGTATAATGGTAGACTGGTGAAATGGTGGACTGGTATAATGGTAGACTGGTGAAATGGTGGACTGGTATAATGGTAGGCTGGTGAAATGGTGGACTCGTATAATGGTAGACTGGTAGAATGGTAGACTGGCAAAATGGTGGACTCGTATAATGGTAGACTGGTAGAATGGTAGACTGGTGAAATGGTGGACTGGTAGAATGGTAGACTGGTGAAATGGTGGACTCGTATAATGGTAGACTGGTAGAATGGTAGACTGGTGAAATGGTGGACTCGTATAATGGTAGACTGGTAGAATGGTAGACTGGTGAAATGGTGGACTCGTATAATGGTAGACTGGTAGAATGGTAGACTGGCGAAATGGTGGACTCGTATAATGATAGACTGGTAGAATGGTAGACTGGTGAAATGGTGGACTCGTATAATGGTAGACTGGTAGAATGGTAGACTGGTGAAATGGTGGACTCGTATAATGGTAGACTGGTAGAATGGTAGACTGGTAGCCTATAATGGTAGACTAGTGTGACGGTAGATCGGTAAACTGGGTGAATGGTAGACTGGTATAATGTTAGACAAATATAATGGTAGAGTAGTGTGACGGTAGATCGGTAAACTGGTTGAATGGTAGTGTATGAGTCGGGTTTTTCTTCCGCACTCTCTATGTTCAAGAGTTCGTTAGTTCTGTTTCTTTCTGACAGATTCCTCCGGTATGACTTTACGTTACAGGTACGAGAAAGGTAGCGCTGATAGCTGCCACCACGAGGCGTGTAGATAGCCTCGACTAAAATTAAAGGATTGGTTACGTTAACTCAGATTGTCAATTTGGTAGCGATGGCTTATGGCCGGCACGTGTTTCTTATGCCCCTTTGAGAGAGATGAGAGAGAGGATATAGATGAGGCCCAGGGTTTTTTTTTATTTATTGATGGGAAGGCAAGTACGGATGGCAAGAGCACACGAGGTAAAAACTATATATAAAATAGCATAACCATCACCTCACGATCTTCCTTCGATCGATTTCTCACGACAACAGACTGTGTACAAACAGCCAACACACGAGCCAAGGAATGGGTAACCACCGAAAGTATGAGCCAAGGTAAGCGTATAGCAAACGCCTGAAATCATGCGCCCTCAAAACAAGTCAATGGATTTTCGTTGATCGTGCCACGCTCTACTCGAACACAGTCTCGAAATTCAACTATTGAAGATATGGGCTTTTACTATCAACTCAAATTCCTAAGTATCAAAACCGGCTGTTCGTCGTAATCCTCAACTGCACTCTAGAACGTCCGTTCACGACCACGGCTCTCTACACCGTTCTCAACGACGGCTACCCGCGAAGTGTTCTCTGCTCGTCCGACATAACTCTCGCTTGGATAGCGCTCCCCCCTGCCCGAAGGGGGGGGGGGGGTGGTCGCCACACGAGCTGGGTAACAAGGGGTGGCTAGGGTTCTGAGCCGCTCCTCCCCTACACAATCGGGGGTACGGCTGTGGGGGGGGGGGTCGGGTCTCATGGCCTCAGCCCTCCCTTTAGCCATGGCTAATTCAACGACTGATCCCACGCTCGGCTCCCCAGCTACACGATCGGGACAGGCACATTGTTTTTATATTAAGGTCTGGATATTTTACTATCCCTGACCGACGCTAATCAGCACCAGCGCTTCTCAGCGCTGTGTAACCGCTGCAGCCCAAGCGCATCAAATTTATCGAATTTACTATGATAAGTGTTTCGTATGAGAACGTCCAGATCGTGCATTTCCCAAACCAAAGCATGAAAGCCGGCTATAAATTTACGACCCGTGTCATTTAAGATCCAGTCTTAACATTAAATATATTATTTTCGCTCAGCAATGCTAAAGGCAAAGATGGGATGAATCTGACTTCATACCCTGACTTTATACACCCTTCCCCCACTTGCGCAAAAAGAAATTATGTAATAATTTCTTTTTTTCTATGTCTTGGCCTCAGTGCATTTCTTACCCGACTGGCGAACACTGATACAACCTGACATCAAATTACAATGCAGCACAATGCAACATGACATCAATTACACATCACAAAAAAACTAGGACGGCGACCACAACTCGCTCGCCTATGCTTCGGCCATTTTCACATAATATTGGCCTCCCTCGGGTCTGTGGAGGCGAGCTCTTCGGCCTCCGGCATTGTCGTCGTCTGCTTCCAGGGGAAATCCCCTTTTAGCCTTCCATTGTGAGGAGAAATTCGCTCCCTCTTAGTGTTTCCTTCCATATATAGTATGGAAAGACCGAAACCGAGGATATTCGCTTGTTCGCGGTCCTGGCCTCGATCTCTCCGTCGTTTCGGGGCACAACTAAATGCTGCAGCAAGTTGCTGAGAGTCGCCTCGGTCAGGCGTTCGTCCGGCTTCGGGACGAAGTGGACAATGAGCGCTCGACCCTCCAGGGTCGCGGCCGCCCGCCCCCAGTCCGTCTCGGCCGAGACGGTCGCCAGACTCCCGTCTGGTAGCCACAGCGACGTCTCGTAGTTGCGCGCTGCGACGTATGTCCCGAGCTGGCGCACCACTTCGCTCGGCCTCCGTCTCCGCCCTCGATGCATGTACGTCGCCGTTTCCTACGGCACACGGTCGGGCATTAATTTTGTTACATGGGTTAGATATCAATATATGAGCCTATTTTCAAAAATTTTCCTTTCTTCGCCTCATAATGAGCGCGTATATTGCGTGATGAATGATATATGATTTTGGGATTCACGAACATAACAAGTCCTAGCAGACTTGAATGACTAAGTCCCCCCACTCCTGCACACTATACAGCACATACTCCTGCACACGTTACCGCACACTCTCTGACAACACACACACCTCCTGTTCATTTGTCTTTCACTCGTGGTGCAGGTCCTTATGATTAAATGATGAGAATTGTTCCTACTTCCTATTCTTTCCGTGTCAGCTGACTGTTTTTTTTTTGTTACTGAATGGCATTTGCTAATCTCTCGTGAGAAGCAAGCATCAATTTCGTATGGGTGCAATACGGAGGCGTCCCTCGTTTGCCTATATATTTTATGTACCAGTCGCACACGACTTATCTTTTTAATCTTCAAATCTCATGGTATCGGTAACCGCTGCGATGCCTCAAGCATTGCGCACATATCTCTGGACATGCTTAAAAATCCCTCGGTCATGCTTCCCGTAATCTCCCTTATCCGCTCGTCAGCAGACCAGATATTTATAACACCCTCCACAGTTCACGCACGTGTTTCCTACGCGCAGGGGTATTCCCGATCTTACCATTGCCGAATGCCTCTCCGTCTCTCTTACGCGACCGCAGTTCCGGTCCGTCTCCGTTGGAGGCCGCTGTGGTGCTGGTTTAGCACCGCGCACACGCCCGCACCTCGCTCGCTGTCGCCTTCCTGAAAATCTTCAAAATAACCTTAGTACATTTATCATTAAATATTTCAGCTCTAGCGTCGGTTCGGTGCGGTTCACGCTCCAGTTTCCCAGCACAGGAGCTATCCATCTTTTTTTTCTTTTTGCTCATCTCTATTTATTTTGTTCTCCCATCTATCTCGTAATTAGCATCGCACCCGAATCTCTGTGCGCTTCTCTCTGTTCAGACTGCCTTCTCCAATCTCCGGCGTGTCGCCGCTCATATTACATGAGTTCCAGCGTGGAACTCATCTCAAGTTTTATGGTCCATCTGTGGCTGTATTGTCTCGCGGCTCACGCCTCGAGTCTCCACCACGCGAGTGCGTGTCCAACTTGCCTTTCCACCCTAAGCTACGTTATTCTTAAAGACCGTAATGTTAAAGCTTATGCTAGGTCCGTAATGGACATCTTTAATTTAATCTGCTGTCTCGCTAAGCATTCTACCCAACTCTCAGGGTTCTGCTATACGCGATCTTATTATCGGCTCCACTCGGCTCATGACAGACTCAGGTTTCTCTTTTTAAAACGTCATTTAGACGCAATAATAAAAAAAATTTAATTTCTTAAATTTTCTTCCCCTCCGACGATCCAAGAAAAATTCCTTCACGGGGAATTTTTCACGCTAACAAACAATTACGAGAAGGATATATCCCTTTCCCATCCAAGTTGCTGACTCTTCAAACCTACACCTGAAAGGCAATGGTTTATTAGTGCTTATAACTAGTCATTTCTCAGGCTACTCAAAAAAAAACTTCGTCCTCTCAGTTGTAACCTACTAGTTATGAGAGGACTAAAGAGCCGTACCCACTACTGGCCGTATTATGTGAAGGAACTTCTGCTGCGGCTGTGCTATACTTATATTTTAATACTGTCTAATTATATCTCTGCCTAGACGGCTAGTTTCCTTCGAAATCCCTCTTCATTCCTTATACATCTCAAACAATTGACCAGCGATCAAATTCCTATTTCGATGTGAAGTCATTATATCTAAGTTTTATTCTCGTCATTCAAAATTGCGCAGCCAGCACGATACACTTTTCCTAGTGCGTTAATCATAATTTGTATGCCGCGTCTCTACTCGTATTTCCCAGGCCCGGACTGAGTTCCTTTATGCCTCTCGATTTTATGACTCGTCCTGTGCCGGCTCTAAAGCTCTGCGCTCAGTCGCTCGTGCTGGCTGGTAGCATTCCTAAAAGTTATTTGCCTAGCAGTCGACTACTCAGAAATTTTCCTGCCAACCTAGTTGTCGCTAAGCTATTCTGTAAAGGAATTAGATTAGTGCTTATTTACTACTTATTTTGCTAGGTTTAATCTGAAAAGAAAATTAGATTAGTCAGCCTATCTACCTACTTATTTACTAGGTTAATCTGAAAGAGAACATGAAAATAGTAGGCTCATCTCCTCTCTACTTGTTACATAGTAGTTTTGCTCATGTTATCTTCTCCTCTACTCCTCTACTCTTCTACCGGACCGGCGGATCTTAGAGCGTAAGGACGTCTAGCTGCCGGGGTGGGTAGGGGTGAGGGTGCTTCAGGCCTTGTTACATAGATGTCGTCATCGCTGCTTTCCGAATCGCTATCGTCGTGACGTACTTCGGTGACGTGCTCGACGCTCCTCCCATTCCTTCGAGGACGCTCGTCTTGTATTACTATTGTCTCCTCTGGTTGAAATGACGCGGGCTTAAGTCTATTTCTGTGGACCGTTATCTCGTGCCGGCGGCCGTGGACTTGTCGTATTACGACGTTCATCGGTGTTGGAAGGGCCTGAATTCTGTACGGGCCTAACCAATTAGGTCGGAATTTACCCATCGCCTTGTTTCTTCCTGCTGTATTCCGTAGGAATACGCAGTCGCCGACTCTAAGTTCTCTATCTCTCACGCGCTGATATCTCACATTTTTGTCATGTGCATTTCGGCTTGCTGACATCGCGTTTTCGAACGCAATTTGCAATCTGGCAAAGGCGGCGTGAGGAAAATCCTCCTCCAAAGCATAGTTTAGTATCCTGGGCTGCAGAATATCAGACAGTGGCAAAGGAGCGTCGCGTCCATGGAACAAGAAGTACGGTGTGTTGTCTACCGAGGCATGATACGAACAGTTTAGGGCGAGCGTGGCGAAAGGTAGCTGCTCGTCCCATGATGTGAGATCCTTCTCTACTGTTGTGGCCAACGTTGTCTTTATTAACTTGTTGAAGGCTTCCGTCATACCGTTACTGGCTGGATGGAAGGCCGTGGTGAAATGCAACTTGGACTTTAAAATGCGGCACATTTCTTGGAAATTTTGGGCGGTAAACTCCGTACCTCGATCTGACACGATGTGTTCCGGACAGCCATACCTGCATACATAGTCCATGAACGCTCGCGCCACTGTTTCGCTCTTCTTATCGCGCAGTGGGTATGCCTGCACGTGTCTCGAGAAATGGCACACGATCGTCAGAATATATCTATGTCCGGCGTGTGACTGTGTCAGCTCTCCAATGAGATCAATCCCCACCCTCTCTAATGGTCGTGAGACTGGCGGTAATTCTCCTATTTTTGCTTTGAGGCCCCCGTGCGGACTTCGTTTCTGACACGTCGTGCAGTTTTTCACGTGCAAGCTCTTGCACGTGTCGTGCCATATTTGGCCAAAAGAATAATTCTCTAGCACGGTGGAGGGTCTTTTTCGCTCCAAAATGTCCGGAAATTCGCGTATCGTGCGACATTATTAACGCGGGCTTTATTAGGGATTCAGGAATCACTGCACGTTTGTAAATGTCTCCACTGTCTTTAACTTCCAGGTAGAAAAGGCAATTTTTGTCCAGCACGAAATCCTTATACTGGCTCGGATCTGTCACCATTTCGCCCTTTCCCTCCAATGCGTTGATGACCTTGGCCCAGTGCTGTGCTTTGCGCTGCTCCATACCTACCTTTTCCGCACAGAAAACTTCGTACGGATCCAGCGCTTCCGTCGCGGTCGGGCGGACGGCTGCCACTCCGCGTGAGAGCGTGTCTGGAATCACATTCTCCTTGCCGGGTCTATACGAAATTTCATATTCGAACTGTGACAGTAGCACTGCCCAGCGGGCGATCCGTGGAACGGTAGCTTTGTATTGGAACAGATATCGCAGCGGCTGATGGTCTGTTAGGATCTGAAACTTCCGACCGTAGAGATATCGAGCAAAATGGCGGACGTTTTCCACAATCGCTAGAGCTTCTCGTTCGGTGGTAGAGTACCGGGTCTCTGCCGGTGTAAATTTCCGTGAATAGTATGCTATCGGGTGATCCAGGCCGTTCTTTTCTTGCGTCAGTACTCCTCCCAGGGCGACATCACTGGCGTCGGTATGCAGCCTGAACGGTCGCTCGAAATCTGGGTAACCCAACACCGGCGCTTCAGCTAGAGCCGATTTGAGCGCGTCGAATGCGGCCTGATGTTCGTTCGTCCACACGAACTTGGCACACTTCTTAGTCAATGCCGTCAGAAGTGCGACTCGCTCCGAGAAATTTGGTATGTGTCTTCGATAGTAGCCTGCCATTCCCAAAATTCTTCGTACATCTTTCGGTTTTTTCGGTGGTAACAACTCGCGAATGGCCGTGATTTTCCTTTGGTCAACTTGAATTCCGTCCTTCGAGGCAACATGACCTAAATATTCGATGGAGGGTTTTGCAAAGCTGCACTTTTTCAGTGACATTTTTAAACCTGACTTCTGAAGGAGAGCGAGAACTTCTTCCAAATGAGCGATGTGATCCTCAAACGTCTTCGAAAATACCACTACGTCGTCTATGAAAACGTAGCTCGTTTTTCCAATCACTGGCTCTAACACTCGATTGACCAAACGCTGGAATGTGGCCGGAGCTGTAGTCAATCCGAAGGGCATCCTCTTGAATCGGTACTGAGCCGACTCAGTAGCAAATGCTGTCTTGTCGCGGTCTGCTTCCGCGATAGGAATCTGCCAGTAGCCTGACTTCAAGTCTATTGCTGAGAAGTAGCATGCGCCTCCGAGGGACTCCAAAATTTGCTCGATGCGTGGCATTGGATATTTGTCTGCGAGCGTGACTTCATTAATTCGTCGAAAATCAACACAGAACCTATGCGTGCCGTCCTTCTTTTTGATGAGGAGCACTGGAGATGCCCACGCGCTTGCTGATGGCTCAATTACATCCATTTTTAACATATTCTGCACTTGTTCTTCGATTGCTGCGCGTGTTGCTTGGGGTAGCGGCCACTGTTTCGTAGCAATCGGCGCCGCGTTCCTGGTGTCAATTCGGTGTGGGAGCAAGTCACATCGTCCTAAATCTTGCTCATGCTGAGAAATGGCTGGCGCATTCTTACCGATGAGCGCTAACAAACTCTCACGCTGCTGCGTGTGCAGATGCTCTAGGCTTGGTACTTCCGCCTCGGGTAGCTCGTCGGTTATACCATACTCACCATCGTCACTGCTCACTGTTGGTAGCACCGCCGCGACCTCAGACTGTCGCATACTTACCCTTTTTCTTTGTCTGATCAAATTGATCGACTCTCCGGCATACTTACCGTCCTTAAATGCATACGAATGACCGTTCACGATCACTCTACTACCATATCTACCGGTCATGTCCAGCGTCACCTTACCTATGCGCTGGAGTAAATCGAGCCCTACTAGTATGTCTCCTGGATAATTTCCGACCTGCGCTACAACCGTGTCGTGCACATACGTTTTACCTCCTATCTTAATGTTCAGCGCGATTCTGCCCCGCACATCTATTTCTGCGCCACTTACTGTACTTAACTTTAGCTTGGCCGTCTTTATTCTTACTGTACCTGATCCTGCCGACACAATTTGTTCAGCCGTTTCCGGCCTTATTAGACAGCACACCGATCCGGTGTCCAGGAATGCTTCGCAGTCTTGTTCATTCACTTTTATTTTTATGATCGGCTTTGTCTCGTGTGCATCGGCAGGCGGGGCTAGTTTTTTATATTAGGCGGGCCTTGTGCATATCGCCACGGTGTGTTGTTATCCCCGTTGAAACTCCGATGGGCTGCGTGGTTCGGGCCTTGTGCCTCGCCTAACTGTCGGTTCGGCTGGGCTGGGTTTTGTGACCGCCACTGTGCCCTACATTGTCTGGCCATATGGCCGGCTTGGCCACAGTTGAAGCAGTTTATGGTTCTTCGCTGTACGTTCTGGGCAAATGTATTTTGTCTCGGAATCACCGCTGGGTTGCGACACTCTCGAGAAAAATGGCCTACTTGGTTGCACGACCAGTACCTAGGTGGTGGCCGGGGTGGGGCGGCTTCTACTGCATCTATCGTGCAGATCGGCCGGCGTGGTTTCTCGTCCTCCAGCATCCTTTCGCATTTCTGTGCCATCTTGACACAATCTGCGAGCCGTTCTGGTTCGTATGTTGCCATTGTCTTCTTCAATGCCGGGTCGAGACCATTGATAAACACGCTCGCCAAGAGCTTGTCGCGAGATGCTGTTTTTTGCAGCTCCACGATAACATGCGCCAAGGCAGCCGAGGCGGTCTCCAGTCGCGAAGCAAACTCTTCGATTGTGCCCCGGTTCATTTTTATTGCAGCCAGTTCCATATGTGCATCCGTCAGCGAAATGCTTTTAAGGAAACGATCCTCAAGGCGTTTGGTCAGCTCCGTCAGATCGCATTCTTCGAGCTCGGGCTTTGAATCCAGGAAGTTTTCTGCTGTGTCGGTGCAGAGATATCTGATGACGTCAGCGCTTCGGGCGTCTGACCAGTTTTCTAGGAGTGCCCTTTTTTTCACTGTGTTGAGGAACTTCACCACGTTCGACTTTCCGTCGAATTTTGGCAGTTTGCCAAGCACTGGCCCGCTTGCCGCTGTTTGATCGGTTCCTGCGTCCTGTTTATTTGCAGCAGCACTTCCCGAGTTGCTATCTTCGTTCTTTCCCATTTTGCAGCTTGAACTCCGCGATGATCAGCACAAAATTATTTTATATATTTTTTCCAAGTCTATCTATTTGCAGTTGCAACTCACACGCACTACACTGAACCTCTAATTTTTACGATAAATACTGGTATCCAAGCGTAACACAAAAAAAATTTTTTTCGGGTGTATCCAAGAGAGGAAATATGAGGGCCCCACTGGCAAAAATTACCGAAATGCGGACTCTCGTGTGTAGGGCATCGAATCATAAGTCAGGAGGGAATCTCCTTACCAAATACCGTTAATTAAACGAGTCCTATACCAGCACAACTTTGCGTAACTATTTACGTTAATCTTTCCCTCAATTTGCAATGTTATTCTTGCATAATCATCTCACTGATCCTAGTTCAGCCAACGACACACAAAAATATTATATATTTTCTTTGGACAACCGAATAACTGTTATGTGGAGTGTTGATCTCTTCCCCAAACACCGATAAGGAGCGACCGACAAAATGCGGACTTGCTACGTATTATTTCTTTCCTAGGGAACACACGAACATTTAAATGGATGTTTCTACAGACGAATCGTTGGTTTACCCCCAATAACAGAGTAGAATGCCACAATAATATCTATTTGCAAACTAGATTTGCACGAACAATCCCTAAATTTGCAATCCTGCTCACAACACAATATTCACCCAATATGTACCTAATTTACAACACAGAGAGCACGAGAATCAAATGTCTCTTCCGAAGACATAAAAAAAAACTATTCTTAAAGAATCTTCGATGCTTCTACTTCTCAGGTGCAGCAATCCCTACCAAATTGAAATGCACTTTCTTTTGGCTTTCTCGCGCTCAAGGACTGGCTGTAAGGTTTTATGGCTGGGTCCGCTTCTAATCTCACAGAAAATGACACTTCCTGGCTGCACCGCGATATGCGCACTATCTGTTAGGGGCTACACTCACATGACACACATCGAACAGAGAACAATAAATAAGTAAGAATTTGCAGTTGATGACATACACAGAAATGAAATGAAATGGTGTTTACTTACAGTTTTTTTTTGTTGATCTTGGACGCCGCTGCCCGCTTGCAGCTCTGGATTGATTGCTTCAGGTTCTTCTCTTCCTCTCACTGTTATTTTCAATCTTTCCCCACCTAATAGTTCTATTTCCTCCTCTCTCTCTCAGATTGGGATGCTTACACCGCTGGCTCCACTGTATGAGTCGGGTTTTTCTTCCGCACTCTCTATGTTCAAGAGTTCGTTAGTTCTGTTTCTTTCTGACAGATTCCTCCGGTATGACTTTACGTTACAGGTACGAGAAAGGTAGCGCTGATAGCTGCCACCACGAGGCGTGTAGATAGCCTCGACTAAAATTAAAGGATTGGTTACGTTAACTCAGATTGTCAATTTGGTAGCGATGGCTTATGGCCGGCACGTGTTTCTTATGCCCCTTTGAGAGAGATGAGAGAGAGGATATAGATGAGGCCCAGGGTTTTTTTTTTATTTATTGATGGGAAGGCAAGTACGGATGGCAAGAGCACACGAGGTAAAAACTATATATAAAATAGCGGGGGACAATACGACCATCACCTCACGATCTTCCTTCGATCGATTTCTCACGACAACAGACTGTGTACAAACAGCCAACACACGAGCCAAGGAATGGGTAACCACCGAAAGTATGAGCCAAGGTAAGCGTATAGCAAACGCCTGAAATCATGCGCCCTCAAAACAAGTCAATGGATTTTCGTTGATCGTGCCACGCTCTACTCGAACACAGTCTCGAAATTCAACTATTGAAGATATGGGCTTTTACTATCAACTCAAATTCCTAAGTATCAAAACCGGCTGTTCGTCGTAATCCTCAACTGCACTCTAGAACGTCCGTTCACGACCACGGCTCTCTACACCGTTCTCAACGACGGCTACCCGCGAAGTGTTCTCTGCTCGTCCGACATAACTCTCGCTTGGACAGCGCTCCCCCCTGCCCGAAGGGGGGGGGGTGGTCGCCACACGAGCTGGGTAACAAGGGGTGGCTAGGGTTCTGAGCCGCTCCTCCCCTACACAATCGGGGGTACGGCTGTGGGGGGGGGTCGGGTCTCATGGCCTCAGCCCTCCCTTTAGCCATGGCTAATTCAACGACTGATCCCACGCTCGGCTCCCCAGCTACACGATCGGGACAGGCACATTGTTTTTATATTAAGGTCTGGATATTTTACTATCCCTGACCGACGCTAATCAGCACCAGCGCTTCTCAGCGCTGTGTAACCGCTGCAGCCCAAGCGCATCAAATTTATCGAATTTACTATGATAAGTGTTTCGTATGAGAACGTCCAGATCGTGCATTTCCCAAACCAAAGCATGAAAGCCGGCTATAAATTTACGACCCGTGTCATTTAAGATCCAGTCTTAACATTAAATATATTATTTTCGCTCAGCAATGCTAAAGGCAAAGATGGGATGAATCTGACTTCATACCCTGACTTTATACAGTAGATTCATAGAATGGTTGACTTGTATAATGTTAGACAAATATAATGGTAGACTAGTGTTGCGGTAGATCGGTAAACTGGTTGAATGGTAGACTGGTAGAATTGTAGACTGGTAGAATGGTAGACTGGTAGAATGATAGACTGGTAGAATGGCAGACTGGTAGAATGGTACACTGGTAGAATGGTAGAATGGTAGAATGGTAGAATGGTAGAATGGTAGACTGTTAGAACGGTAGGCTGTTAGAATGTTAGACTAGTAGACTGGTAGATAGGTAGACAAGTAGACAGGCAGCGGGCACAACACCCCCCAGAGCGGCACAAAAGACTTCCGCTGGCCAGCAGCGCGGAGGACTGGCAGCGGTGAGGCCTTTGTGAATTTTATGGACCTCTTAATGCGGCCTTAATGGGTGGTAAGGGGTTCTTGAAGGGCTTCTTGAAGGGGTTCTTGAAGAGCTTCTTGAAGGGCTTCTTGAAGGGGTTCTTGAAGGGCTTCTTGAAGAGCTTCTTGAAGGGCTTCTTGAAGGGCTTCTTGAAGGGCTTCTTGAAGAGCTTCTTGAAGGGCTTCTTGAAGGGCTTCTTGAAGGGGTTCTTGAAGGGCTTCTTGAAGGGCTTCTTGAAGGGCTTCTTCAAGGGCTTCTTCAAGTTCTTCTCGAAGGGCTTCTTGAAGGGCTTCTTGAAGGGCTTTTTGAATGGCTTCTTGAAGGGCTTCTTGAAAGGCTTCTTGAAGGGCTTTTTGAATGGCTTCTTGAACGGCTTCTTGAAGAGCTTCTTGAAGAGCTTCTTGAAGGGCTTCTTCAAGGGCTTCTTCAAGGGCTTCTTCAAGGGCTTCTCGAAGGGCTTCTTGAAGGGCTTCTTGAAGGGCTTCTTGAAGGGCTTCTTGAAGGGCTTCTCGAAGGGCTTCTTGAAGGGCTTCTTGAAGGGCTTCTTGAAGGGCTTCTTGAAGGGCTTCTTGAAGGGCTTTTTCAAGGGCTTCTCGAAGGGCTTCTTGAAGGGCTTTTTGAAGAGGTTCTTGAAGGGCTTCTTGAAGAGCTTCTTGAAGGGCTTCTTGAAGGGCTTCTTGAAGGGCTTCTTGAAGAGCTTCTTGAAGGGCCTCTTGAAGGGCTTCTTGAAGGGGTTCTTGAAGGGCTTCTTGAAGGGCTTCTTGAAGGGCTTCTTGAAGGGCTTCTACAAGTTCTTCTCGAAGGGCTTCTTGAAGGGCTTCTTGAAGGGCTTTTTGAATGGCTTCTTGAAGGGCTTCTTGAAAGGCTTCTTGAAGGGCTTTTTGAATGGCTTCTTGAAGGGCTTCTTGAAGGGCTTCTTGAAGGGCTTCTTGAAGGGCTTCTTCAAGGGCTTCTTCAAGTTCTTCTCGAAGGGCTTATTGAAGGGCTTCTTGAAGGGCTTCTTGAAGGGCTTCTTGAAGGGCTTCTTCAAGGGCTTCTCGAAGGGCTTCTTGAAGGGCTTCTTGAAGGGCTTCTTGAAGGGCTTCTTGAAGGGCTTCTTGAAGGGCTTCTTGAAGAGCTTCTTGAAGGGCTTCTTGAAGGGCTTCTTGAAGGGGTTCTTGAAGGGCTTCTTGAAGGGCTTCTTGAAGGGCTTCTTCAAGGGCTTCTTCAAGTTCTTCTCGAAGGGCTTCTTGAAGGGCTTCTTGAAGGGCTTCTTGAAGGGCTTCTTCAAGGGCTTCTTCAAGGGCTTCTCGAAGGGCTTCTTGAAGGGCTTCTTGAAGAGGTTCTTGAAGGGCTTCTTGAAGAGCTTCTTGAAGGGCTTCTTGAAGGGCTTCTTGAAGGGCTTCTTGAAGAGCTTCTTGAAGGGCTTCTTGAAGGGCTTCTTGAAGGGGTTCTTGAAGGGCTTCTTGAAGGGCTTCTTGAAGGGCTTCTTCAAGGGCTTCTTCAAGTTCTTCTCGAAGGGCTTCTTGAAGGGCTTCTTGAAGGGCTTTTTGAATGGCTTCTTGAAGGGCTTTTTGAATGGCTTCTTGAAGGGCTTCTTGAAGGACTTCTTGAAGGGCTTCTTGAAGGGCTTTTTCAAGGGCTTCTTCAAGGGCTTCTTCAAGGGCTTCTCGAAGGGCTTCTTGAAGGGCTTCTGGAATGGCTTCTTGAAGGGCTTCTTGAAGGGCTTCTCGAAGGGCTTCTTGAAAGGCTTCTTGAAGGGCTTCTTGAAGGGCTTTTTGAATGGCTTCTTGAAAGGCTTCTTGAAGGCTTCTTAAAGGGCTTCTTGAAGGGCTTCTTGAGTGTCTTCAGTGTCTTCAGTGACTCCGTGGCGTGAGGACGGGTGTGGCACTCGCTCCGAAACAAAGTGCCTATTGTTAGAAAGAATGTACCTCTAACCTAAATGGGTACCCACTCTCGTCCTGAGTATTCAAATGTGATTTAAATACTCCATATATAAAAATAATCAAACTAAGAGTATAATATTCCCTCAAAAGTGTGAGAGTATTCAACCCTCGTTTACACAACGACCGAACTCCCTCCATCCTCAAGATGACTAACAAACGACGCATTACCAACAACAGCAGCAACAACAGCATCGAGTTTGAACCGAAGTTTGGTCAATACCCTGATGTGTCTAGCCTTACGAAAGACGGTAAAGAAGTGGTTTCTGTCCTTATAAAATACTTCGATTCAGTGATGACAAAATTTAATAGTGATATTGTTCAAATGCAAAATGAAATAAGCCACCTTAAAACGCTATTTGAAACAAAAGAAGCGGAACACAAAAAAATTCTCGAAGAAAGAACAGAATGAGAAAATAGATAGCTTAACCTCCCGCCTCGACCAGTTAGAAAAAAATGATCAGCGCCGAGACATTGAAGACAAAAAATGTACTCTCGTCATTTCTGGAAGGGAAATACCGCCATCTCACGCAGGCGAAATCTGTAAGGATACAGTCTGCCAGCTCCTGAAGGACAAGATCAACATTGACCTCTCCGACACTGACATTACGTCAGCTACAAGAATGGGGAAAAAAACAATAACTGGGAACGTAGATCAAAGAAACATTGCATTTGAACTAAAACATTATAACAAAAAACGTGAAATTCTCAACGCCTGCATAGAAAAGAAACCACAGTTCTTCTTCATAAATGAATACCTCATACCTTCACGAGCTAACGTCATGTACATTCTGAGGATGGCCAAAAGGAAATTCCCGGATAAAGTTGGAATCCCAAGAACACAGGATGGAAACATCTTCATATTCAACCCAGGAAACCCAGATTCAAGACGCCGCGAGATCAACACGCCAGATGACCTCGAGCAATACCTGATGCAACAACTAAATATGTCATCACAGCAGATCATGGGTGACTAGACTAGGTGATCCCCTAAATTAGTCAATTTCATTTTCATCCCCTAAATATGTCAATTTCGTATTAATTTAACCTCAATTAGGTATCATGTCAGTAAACCTCAACTTGATGCTAGTTCAACCTGAATCTATACAAATGTATAACAGATGTGCTTGTAAACATTTATGACAGCTGTGTGTGAACTTTTGAAACAACGCAATCAGCAATTTTTTACCTCCCAATGTTACTGTGAATTTTTTCTCTTCTTAACCACTTAAGTATTATTACGCGTAAACCATATTAGCTCATTATATCATTGTTGTTGTAATCTTCTTATAATCTGATAATCGCTTCTGCCCTCCACTGCCATCGTACAACCATATTAGCTGATTATATCATTGTCGTTGTAATCTTCTTATAATCTGATTATATCATTGTCGTTGTTTTCTTCTTATAATCTGATTATATCATTGTTATTATAATCTATGAGCAATTTTTCACTTACCAATATTACTGTGAATTCTTCCTTATTTACCACTACAGTTATTATTACGCGTAAACCATATTAGCTGATTGTATCATTGTCATCATAATCTCTAAAACTTATTCCCTCTTGTATGTGAACTTATGAAAACGCCCTCAGCAATCTGTTTGCACCAATGTAGTGATATCGAACTCCAATATTATAACAAATAAATAATAGATGTGTGTGTAAACATCTATGACATCTGTGTGTCACATTTTGTAACATCGCAATTAGTAATTTTTCACCAACCAATGTTACTGTGAATTCTTCTTTATTTACCACTACAGTTATTATTACGCGTAAACCATATTAGCTGATTATATCATTGTCGTCATAATCTTTAGAAATTTATTACCTGTTGTATGTGAACTTGTGAAAACGCCCTTAGCAATCTGTTTGCACCAATGTTGTGATATTGAACTCCATTATCACTCGCTCATGGACTGAGTTTGTGTGTACTCACGAAATCGCGCTAGATTTTTCCTTTTTACTCTATTCTCTCTTACTTAATAAGCTACTTTTTAGACTGGAATATCCCTTTAAGCTTGACTCTGTATTTCGTTTTAAGCTCTATAGTACCTAATTCTTACTTTTACTTATTTTAAATGACTGATCACTCTGAGATATTTGAGGAAATCGATCCAGATTTCAATCATTTGAACAGAATATATCCAAACCTAAACGACTCTCAAGAGTGTAGGTATACTAATATATCAGAATTCAACGAAACTATACGAATAACTGACCGTGATTTCTCACTCCTGTGTTGAAACTGTAGGTCACTCTATCCAAAATTGGAAGAGATACAATGTACTATTACTGAACTTAAATATAACCTAGACGTGATTAGCTCCACCGAAAGCTGGCTAGATGACTCGACTAAAGACATGATTCGATTTGAAAATTATCATAGTTACCATTCGCTAAGAAAAAACCAGCGGGGCGGAGGCATCAGCACATATATATCTAACCACATAGACTCGAGAACCATAGCAAGTGCAACAATGAATCAGGATCATATAGAATCACTCTTCGTAGAACTTTTTAGAGATGGTAAACGCATTGTGCTTGGAACGGTGTATAGGCCTCCTACAGCCTGTCCTATATCCTTCCTGAATGAATTGAATCGTATTATTTCTCAGTTCAACAGGCCCTTATACAATGACATTATAATATGCGGTGACTTCAATTATGATCTACTGAAACATGAAAGCCATGAACCAATCTCTAATTTCCTAACTACCTTTCAGTCTCAATCCTTCCTTTCGATCATTACAAAGCCTACACGAATAACCTCAGAGTGTGCTACGCTGCTTGACAATATCTTTATGACAGACCCTAGTGATTTTCTTGCTGGAATAATTACTTCTGACTTATCAGTTCACTTCCCAGTTTTTCTTATTAAGAAAAATGTCTATATTGCTTGCACCAAGGCACGGGCTGAAACTTACTCATATCGTAAAATAAACGAATCAAATCTTGAAGAAATGCGCACCGTTCTAGAAGAATCAATGCCTACATTGCACATCTCTCAACAAAACAATAATGCTACGAGCATTGATGAAGCAGTAGTAAAGTTGACCGAAACTATAATGACCGCATACAATCAGTGTTGCCCAATTGTAACTCGTACAGTTACCCCGAAAAATAAACAAGAGCCCTGGATTACTAGAGACATCGTGATAAATATAAAGAAACGTCAAGCGTACCTAGCCCTCCTTTGCGAAGGACGAATATCTAGAGAAACATATAACCGATTTAGAAACTATGTAACAAACCAGATAAGAACATCAAAAAAGAACTACTTTACGCTCAAGTTTACTCAATTCAAAATTGACGTTAAAAAGACTTGGCATCTCCTTAACTCTTGCTGTAAACCGAATAGTGCCGATAAAAAGAAAATTGAATATGTTGTTCAAGATAATGTAAAATATCATGAGAAGAAATAAATTGCTAATCTCTTTAACAACTTCTTCGTAAACGTAGGGAAAACAATAGCTGATGGTATTCCAAGTGAACCCACTGATCACCTGGAATTTATGGATCATATTCGAGAACCCAACTCCTTTTTCTTTACGCCTACAAACTCCTCCGATGTAATTACGTGCATAAACAGCATGAAAAATAAATCGAGTGGGTTACAAACGTTTCCGACTAAAGTACTTAAAGTTATTGCTGACATTGTAGCCCCGCTGATATCAAATATTATTAACCAGTCTCTCTTACTAGGCACTTTCCCGAACTCCCTCAAAGTTGCTAGAGTAACCCCTATCTTTAAAAGTGGTGAAAAAACCTGTGTAAACAATTATCGACCTATCTCCATTCTACCAATTATTAGCAAAGTATTCGAAAAGATTGTGTATAAGAAAGTGTACTCTTATTTTGAACAAAAATCATTTCTTTACGATAAACAATACGGTTTTCGCTCTAAAAAATCAACAACACAGGCTATATTAAATCATTTACAATTCCTCTCTTCTAATATAGATGAAGGAAAGCCTGTCTTCTCTGTATTTCTTGACTTCCGAAAAGCATTTGATTGTGTGGACCATAAAATACTATTATCGAAACGACACTGTTATGACATTCGAGGGATTGCCCATGATTGGTTCAGATCATACCTAACAAATCGGAAGCAATACGTTGTCATTGACGACGCAAAATCAGACCCACAGACAATTAGCCATGGAGTTCCACAAGGATCTGTTCTCGGGCCTCTCATGTTTCTGATTTTTATCAATGATATTGTAAAATCTACATCATTCTTCAAATTCATACTTTTTGCCGATGACAGTACGCTTTCTGCGGTCCTTCCGAACCAAAATCCTGCTATGATTGTGGAGAGTATAAATACTGAACTTCACAAGGTTTCATCGTGGCTCAAAGCTAATAAAATAAGCCGAAATATCGATAAAACAAATTATATTACTTTCTCATACAAGAAAGATGTATCTCTCCCATGCATTAAAATTGGCGAAGGTGAAATCGAAGAAACCAACTCATGTAAGTTTCTGGGCATCATAATAGATAAACATCTGACCTTCAAAGAGCACATCACTCATATTAGTTCTAAATTATCAAAATCCATCGGAATCCTAAATAAAGTTAAAAATTTTCTGCCTGAAACAGCTTTACAAATGCTCTACCGAACGCTCATTTTTCCATACTTGCAAAACGGAATAGAAGCATGGCACGGAACTGATAAAATAAAACCAACAAAATTTTTACTCTGCAGAAAAGGGCTGTCAGAGCGGTAAAGAACCTAGAATATAATGCTCACACAAATGATTCTTTCAAAAATTTACAAATACTTAAACTTTCGGATCTCTACAAAATCTCCATCTGTAATTTCATTTACAAAACATTAAGAAATGATGGCGACAATAGCCTAAGACAATTATTGACTGCGCAAACTGGTCGTCACGACCATTTATCCCGAAATAGAAGTAAATTCATGCTTCCTTATTATTCAAAGGCCAGGTCGCAACACAGTATTCTCTTCGTTGGAACCAAAACTTGGAACTCTATACCTGCAGAGATCCGTGAATGTAATTCGTACAAAGTATTCAAAAGACATCTTGAGTCTCACTTCCTATCAGAATACTAGTCGTGTAAGATCACCGTGTCGAAATCTTGCCTCCTACATGTAACTAATGATAATGTCATAATGTAACTTGCCTTGTGTACCATAACCAATCTTCTCTCTGCTCTTGAATCGTTTTATCGAACTTACTGTTAAATATAGCCGACTTGACCTATATTGTAAAATACAGCATAAAATATCGAGTTAATTTTCTCAATGATCAGTCTAATGCGAAACTAGGTTAAGTGAACTAGGTTAAACTTTTTTGTACACCCTAGAATAACGTGATGGTAGGATGCCCTAGAAGTCGCTGAACTTATTCGGGCCCACAGGCAGCTATACTCAAATTTGACCATTGTACTAGACTTAAGTAAAATTCTACCTCTGTATCACCTTGGTAAATAAATTGTTTAAATTGTTTAAATTGTTTAAATTGAAGGGCTTTTTGAAGGGCTTCTTGAAGGGACGTGCATATTTTGACGTGGAAATTTGAAGTGAAAATTTTTTATCTTATAAGAACATCATATTTTGATCCTGAATATATTATAATTCCAACAGGTCGGTTCTTGGGAAATCTCGCGCGTAAGATGCGCAGGAAAACCGATGTTAAATTTACTTTCATTGCTGCATAAGTTTAGGACTATTTAGAATTCTGTGTTCACTGCTAAAACATGAACAAGAAGAAAAGCAAACTCAGAAGAAGCAGGAAAAATAATAAAATAAACATCAGTGATAAAAAAAAATAAACATCAATGAAAAATAATAAAATAAACATAAATGAAAAATAATAAAATAAACATAAGTGAAAAATAATTGAATATCCATAAGTGAAAAATAATAAAAACCTGGGTCGTAACCCTCACTTAAACACATGTGTAGAACCGACATATACCCTCACTCACCTACTTACACAAACACAGACCGGTACACATAACCACATATTTACTGCACATTTTTGCATACAATTGCATTCAAACACACACAGAAATCAATCACATGCACACCCACACACACACCCAGAAATATATCTGGCAGCGGTGGGGCAAAATGGCAGGGTCATGGCAACATGGCAAGGTTATGGCAATATGGTAAGGTCATGGCAATATGGCAGGGTCATGTCAACATGGCAGGGTCATGGCAACATGGCAGGGTCATGGCAATATGGCAGGATCATGTCAACATGGCAAGGTCATGGCAACATGGCAGGGTCATGATAAAATGGCAGGGTCATGGCAACATGGCAAGGTCATGCAACACGGCAGAGGTGGGGCAAGAAGCAATGGACAGTACTGACGGCACCCAAGTCTATATTTATGTTAGGCTTATAGGTGGATATAAATAAAGTCTCTATAATCCGAACATCTTGGTCGTTATATGCGTAATTAATTAATACTAATTAAATAATAATTAATGATTTAATGAATAATTAGTTATTTTGAAAAGATGATTGAAATGCTGGCAATGATCTCGAATTGCTGATTGAGAAGGAGAGTATGTGACCGGTTCGGTTGGAAATTCCTGAATGCTGGAATATTTTATTGGCATGGAACATTTTCAATTGACAAAATTTCATTAACATGGAATATATTAAATACCTTCCCACTGACACAGAATATCTGAATGAAAACTGATTTTTTTAAGATACTGGAAATATTTTTATTCATTTACTTTAGAACATTAAAAAGGGAACATTCTTATTCAAAATCAACATGATGTGACATGGCCAAACATTCCTCAGCAACATAACGTGACCGTCCTAATCGAAGGATTGACTGATCAAAACTTCTTATGAGTTTTTCGCATGTTTTTCAAAGCCCATGCGATTAAATTACTTATGCGGCGAAAAACATGCATGCAGGAGGTTAAAAACATGCATGCAGGTGGTGAAAAACAAGCATGCAGGCGGTAAAAAACATGCATGCAGGCGGCGAAAAACAAGCATGCAGGCGGCGAAAAACATGCATGCAGGCGGTTAAAAACAAGCATGCAGGCGGCGAAAAACATGCATGCAGGAGGTTAAAAACATGCATGCAGGTGGTGAAAAACAAGCATGCAGGCGGCGAAAAACATGCATGCAGGCGGTTAAAAACAAGCATGCAGGCGGCGAAAAACATGCATGCAGGAGGTTAAAAACATGCATGCAGGCGGCGAAAAACAAGCATGCAGGCGGCGAAAAACATGCATGCAGGCGGTTAAAAACAAGCATGCAGGCGGCGAAAAACATGCATGCAGGAGGTTAAAAACATGCATGCAGGTGGTGAAAAACATGCATGCAGGCGGTGAAAAACATGCATGCAGGCGGCGAAAAACAAGCATGCAGGCGGCGAAAAACATGCATGCAGGCGGTTAAAAACATGCATGCAGGCGGTGAAAAACATGCATGCAGGCGGCGAAAAACAAGCATGCAGGCGGCGAAAAACATGCATGCAGGTGGTGAAAAACATGCATGCAGGCGGTGAAAAACATGCACGCAGGCGGTGAAAAACATGCATGCAGGCAGCGAAAAGGTTAGACTGGGAAGGTTTCATGTGGCGAGTACAGAGTATGTTTGCATCACTGGGTGCATTCTTTAGCAAAATATTACGTTTACTCTCCATACATTCTTATGAAGTTGACATAAGGCATTGAAATTGTTCTTAGCGAGAACATATTGGAAATAAAAGCTAATCGGATTAATTCTGTTCCGACAAATGCGATTCAAATCGGATTACGGCTTTTCACGAGCCCCTTTCCTGCCGGAGCTTGTTTGTGTGAATATATACGCCTGCATGTTTGTGTGAATATATACGCCTGCATGTTTGTGTGAATATATACGTCTTCATGTTTGTGTGAATATATACGTCTGCATGTTTGTGTGAATATATACGCCTGCATGTTTGTGTGAATATATACGTCTGCATGTTTGTGTGAATACATACGCCTGCATGTTTGTGTGAATATTTACGTCTGCATGTTTGTGTGAATATATACGCCTTCATGTTTGTGTGAATATATACGCCTTCATGTTTGTGTGAATATATACACCTGCATGTTTTTGTGAATATATACACCTGCATGTTTGTGTGAATATAAACGCCTTCATGTTTGCGTACGACTTTGAATTTGTGGTTCTATCACAGTATACAGTGCATATATTCTTTCACTGCAGTATACGAGTATTTTACAGTACTAATCAAACCCGCGATATTTGAAATAAGAAAGAAGGCGAAATGAAATAAAGGCCGCAAGAAATAAAAAAATTCAATCTCTCGAGAGTTGATGAGGCCGCGTGAACACGGCCCGTCAAAAATGTACAATACTGTTTCACAAATCACACGACACACGTCCCTATTTCCTAAGAATTCACGTGATATTCATTCCTACTCGAATCTGACGGATTAATACACTGGAAATTATGGAGTGGATGAAGCTTGTATCACAGATACGCTCATCACACACTGCAGGCTGGCTTTGGACAGACGGACAGACGAGACTCGTATTACAATATACATCCCCTGGCATTTCAGTATACAGTGTATTCTATTTCAGTATACAGTGTAAAACAGCAAAAGAGTGTACGGTATATATTCGCACAATACAGTATACAAGCATGGTATAGTACTGTATCGCAATGCAGTCTACAGTATATACCATTTCAATACAGTATACATGCATTAAAAAGTGATATACAGCAACGCAGCATACAGTACACATTCGTTGTGCAGAGTACACGGGCACTGAGCAGTTCTCCAGTACTACCCAGGAACTGCTTCCACCAAACAGTCATGGATATCGAAATGATCATATTTCCACAAAGGCGATTCGTCGAGAATCTTATTCGTAGAATAAGAAAATAATTTTTTTAATAACCATAATTTCTCTCCTGTTTCACCACTGACGATGAAATTTTTATTCCGAAACGCTAGCAATAAATGTAATGTTCGTTTTTACTCTGGTTCTTCTTTTTGTTTTCGAAATGATCTTAAGCAAATGATCGATAAGAAAGTTTGGGTACAAAAGCAATGATAACAAAACAAATCTGCAATTAGTCTCGCTGTGTACCGAAAGCTTCACTGTTGGAGCTTCGTTAATTTCGCTACCAAATTATTTCGTAATGATTTGGCGTAAGTTTTGGTGTTGATGATCACATTCGTAACTAAAGTTACAGATCTAGATTAGCATGAATAAGTTGGAATATATTTATTTGATGAGGCACGTGATGAATACTAATCTCCCTGGGGCTAAATTGAATGTGATTATCAATTTTAATGATTTTTTCGAAGTCTTTGCAGTAATACATGTGCTAAGCAGAACGTAATATAGACTTTTTTTCACGCAAGTTTTCTTTAAAATAAAATATCGAATACTCTTAGTTCATGGAAGACGGAAGAAGCAACAACGTACAAGTAAAACTACGAATTTAGATTCAGTAAAATCTATAGAATCGGAAAAATAAACGAAACACGGGAGTCACATTCCGTAGAGTTTAAAAACCATGCGTTCCCACTTGAGCGTCAAAAATTATTGTTCAAGAATTAATCAACTGCTTGTGAACAGTCGCTTCCGAGCGACCTTATGACTTTGACTGCAACGGGCACCACCGGTGGCCACTGAAGGGATTTTCATTATGCTGCTGACCGACCGACCAGTAGTCACCAACTCAACTTTCACAAATACTTACAGCTGAATGAAGGCATGATCCAGTTAATGTTTGCCATTTTCAAAATTGATATTACTATTTTCCTTAATTTTGAGTCGAAAATTAAACTTAAACTTGACAAATTACGGCCACAGTGTCAACTGGAATATGCCCACACAGACACATCCTGCGTGTGTGTGCACCACATAGGACAAAAACACAGAGCCTGTATTATGGCGTGTGTGCAGGACATACCCTCACCATGTGCAGCACACAGGACACACACATCCTCACCATGTGCAGCACACAGGACACACACACCCTCACCATGTGCAGCACACAGGACACACACCTCCTCACCATGTGCAGCACACAGGACACACACATCCTCACCATGTGCAGCACACAGGACACACACATCCTCACCATGTGCAGCACACAGGACACACACACACCCTCACCATGTGCAGCACACAGGACACACACATCCTCACCATGTGCAGCACACAGGACACACACATCCTCACCATGTGCAGCACACAGGACACACACACCCTCACCATGTGCAGCACACAGGACACACACATCCTCACCATGTGCAGCACACAGGACACACACATCCTCACCATGTGCAGCACACAGGACACAAACACAGGGCCTGTGTGCCCAACACAGCGTCCAGTGACAGTAACACAATCAAGCTCTCCGATGCTGTACGTGGCTCCCGACGGTGTCGCACGTCTGCCACGTCCCATGTGCCATACAAATGGAACTTTGGTTAGGCCTTCTTGTGCTGGGTGCCGCCCGTCTTGGGGGTGTGGGTGTGGGAGTGAGTGGACCTTGGAGGACTCTGACGGGCCAGAAGGGCTGGCGGACTCTGACGGGCCAGAAGGGCTGGGGGACTCTGACGGGCCAGAAGGGCTGGGGGACTCTGACGGGCCAGAAGGGCTGGTGGACTCTGACGGGCCAGAAGGGCTGGGGGACTCTGACGGGCCAGAAGGGCTGGCGGACTCTGACGGGCCAGAAGGGCTGGGGGACTCTGACGGGCCAGAAGGGCTGGTGGACTCTGACGGGCCAGAAGGGCTGGGGGACTCTGACGGGCCAGAAGGGCTGGGGGACTCTGACGGGCCAGAAGGGCTGGTGGACTCTGACGGGCCAGAAGGGCTGGGGGACTCTGACGGGCCAGAAGGGCTGGCGGACTCTGACGGGCCAGAAGGGCTGGGGGACTCTGACGGGCCAGAAGGGCTGGCGGATTCTGGCGGGCCAGAAGGGCTGGGGGACTCTGACGGGCCAGAAGGGCTGGGGACTCTGACGGGCCAGAAGGGCTGGGGGACTCTGACGGGCCAGAAGGGCTGGCGGACTCTGACGGGCCAGAAGGGCTGGGGACTCTGACGGGCCAGAAGGGCTGGGGGGCTCTGACGGGCCAGAAGGGCTGGCGGATTCTGGCGGGCCAGAAGGGCTGGGGGACTCTGACGGGCCAGAAGGGCTGGGGACTCTGACGGGCCAGAAGGGCTGGGGACTCTGACGGGCCAGAAGGGCTGGGGACTCTGACGGGCCAGAAGGGCTGGGGGACTCTGACGGGCCAGAAGGGCTGGGGACTCTGACGGGCCAGAAGGGCTGGGGGACTCTGACGGGCCAGAAGGGCTGCGGACTCTGACGGGCCAGAAGGGCTGGGGACTCTGACGGGCCAGAAGGGCTGGGGGGCTCTGACGGGCCAGAAGGGCTGGCGGATTCTGGCGGGCCAGAAGGGCTGGGGGACTCTGACGGGCCAGAAGGGCTGGGGACTCTGACGGGCCAGAAGGGCTGGGGGACTCTGACGGGCCAGAAGGGCTGGGGGACTCTGACGGGCCAGAAGGGCTGGGGACTCTGACGGGCCAGAAGGGCTGGGGGACTCTGACGGGCCAGAAGGGCTGGGGGACTCTGACGGGCCAGAAGGGCTGGGGGACTCTGACGGGCCAGAAGGGCTGGCGGATTCTGGCGGGCCAGAAGGGCTGGGGGACTCTGACGGGCCAGAAGGGCTGGGGACTCTGACGGGCCAGAAGGGCTGGGGGACTCTGACGGGCCAGAAGGGCTGGGGGACTCTGACGGGCCAGAAGGGCTGGGGGGCTCTGACGGGCCAGAAGGGCTGGCGGATTCTGGCGGGCCAGAAGGGCTGGGGGACTCTGACGGGCCAGAAGGGCTGGGGACTCTGACGGGCCAGAAGGGCTGGGGGACTCTGACGGGCCAGAAGGGCTGGGGGACTCTGACGGGCCAGAAGGGCTGGGGACTCTGACGGGCCAGAAGGGCTGGGGGACTCTGACGGGCCAGAAGGGCTGGGGGACTCTGACGGGCCAGAAGGGCTGGGGGACTCTGACGGGCCAGAAGGGCTGGGGGACTCTGACGGGCCAGAAGGGCTGGGGGACTCTGACGGGCCAGAAGGGCTGGGGGACTCTGACGGGCCAGAAGGGCTGGCGGACTCTGACGGGCCAGAAGGGCTGGAGGACTCTGACGGGCCAGAAGGGCTGGGGGACTCTGACGGGCCAGAAGGGCTGGGGACTCTGACGGGCCAGAAGGGCTGGGGGACTCTGACGGGCCAGAAGGGCTGGGGACTCTGACGGGCCAGAAGGGCTGGAGGACTCTGACGGGCCAGAAGGGCTGGCGGACTCTGACGGGCCAGAAGGGCTGGAGGACTCTGGCGGGACAGAAGGGCTGGCGGACTCTGACGGGCCAGAAGGGCTGGGGGACTCTGACGGGCCAGAAGGGCTGGGGGACTCTGACGGGCCAGAAGGGCTGGGGGACTCTGACGGGCCAGAAGGGCTGGGGACTCTGACGGGCCAGAAGGGCTGGGGGACTCTGACGGGCCAGAAGGGCTGGCGGACTCTGACGGGCCAGAAGGGCTGGGGGACTCTGACGGGCCAGAAGGGCTGGAGGACTCTGACGGGCCAGAAGGGCTGGGGACTCTGACGGGCCAGAAGGGCTGGGGGACTCTGACGGGCCAGAAGGGCTGGGGACTCTGACGGGCCAGAAGGGCTGGGGACTCTGACGGGCCAGAAGGGCTGGGGGACTCTGACGGGCCAGAAGGGCTGGAGGACTCTGACGGGCCAGAAGGGCTGGCGGACTCTGACGGGCCAGAAGGGCTGGGGGACTCTGACGGGCCAGAAGGGCTGGGGGACTCTGACGGGCCAGAAGGGCTGGGGACTCTGACGGGCCAGAAGGGCTGGGGACTCTGACGGGCCAGAAGGGCTGGCGGACTCTGACGGGCCAGAAGGGCTGGGGGACTCTGACGGGCCAGAAGGGCTGGGGGACTCTGACGGGCCAGAAGGGCTGGGGACTCTGACGGGCCAGAAGGGCTGGGGACTCTGACGGGCCAGAAGGGCTGGGGGACTCTGACGGGCCAGAAGGGCTGGTGGACTCTGACGGGCCAGAAGGGCTGGGGACTCTGACGGGCCAGAAGGGCTGGCGGACTCTGACGGGCCAGAAGGGCTGGGGGACTCTGACGGGCCAGAAGGGCTGGCGGACTCTGACGGGCCAGAAGGGCTGGTGGACTCTGACGGGCCAGAAGGGCTGGGGACTCTGACGGGCCAGAAGGGCTGGGGGACTCTGACGGGCCAGAAGGGCTGGGGACTCTGACGGGCCAGAAGGGCTGGCGGACTCTGACGGGCCAGAAGGGCTGGTGGACTCTGACGGGCCAGAAGGGCTGGGGACTCTGACGGGCCAGAAGGGCTGGTGGACTCTGACGGGCCAGAAGGGCTGGGGACTCTGACGGGCCAGAAGGGCTGGCGGACTCTGACGGGCCAGAAGGGCTGGTGGACTCTGACGGGCCAGAAGGGCTGGGGACTCTGACGGGCCAGAAGGGCTGGCGGACTCTGACGGGCCAGAAGGGCTGGGGGACTCTGACGGGCCAGAAGGGCTGGCGGACTCTGACGGGCCAGAAGGGCTGGGGACTCTGACGGGCCAGAAGGGCTGGTGGACTCTGACGGGCCAGAAGGGCTGGGGACTCTGACGGGCCAGAAGGGCTGGCGGACTCTGACGGGCCAGAAGGGCTGGTGGACTCTGACGGGCCAGAAGGGCTGGGGACTCTGACGGGCCAGAAGGGCTGGCGGACTCTGACGGGCCAGAAGGGCTGGGGGACTCTGACGGGCCAGAAGGGCTGGGGACTCTGACGGGCCAGAAGGGCTGGCGGACTCTGACGGGCCAGAAGGGCTGGTGGACTCTGACGGGCCAGAAGGGCTGGGGACTCTGACGGGCCAGAAGGGCTGGGGACTCTGACGGGCCAGAAGGGCTGGCGGACTCTGACGGGCCAGAAGGGCTGGTGGACTCTGACGGGCCAGAAGGGCTGGGGACTCTGACGGGCCAGAAGGGCTGGCGGACTCTGACGGGCCAGAAGGGCTGGTGGACTCTGACGGGCCAGAAGGGCTGGGGACTCTGACGGGCCAGAAGGGCTGGCGGACTCTGACGGGCCAGAAGGGCTGGTGGACTCTGACGGGCCAGAAGGGCTGGGGACTCTGACGGGCCAGAAGGGCTGGCGGACTCTGACGGGCCAGAAGGGCTGGGGGACTCTGACGGGCCAGAAGGGCTGGCGGACTCTGACGGGCCAGAAGGGCTGGGGACTTCAACTTTATGCACAAAATCGCTCCCTACAACTGACTTTAAATTTGAATTGAATTTCAAACATCAATTCAACAGTTAACGTGTTGACTCAGGAATGGTTGATTTTACCTTAAAGTCAGCCAATACTAATATTGATACGCATATTAATCTCCTCTTCTACTATTCAATTATTGCTTTAAGAGTACCGCCTTCGTTTGAGCGCACCGAGTGGACGTCTATAAACGCAATGTCAAAAGTTATCTACAGTATATGTATGCAGATGTAATCCGTGGGTGTGGAAGACAGCGAAGTCTTAGACTTTTCTATGCGTTTAAAGTGAAAAGTAATTATCGCTACTGCAACGATCATTACCACAAGCGTAACGATAATTATGGCAAGTGCAACGATAATTATCGCCAGTGCAACGACAATTACAGCAAACGTAACAATAATTCCCACAAGTTCGACGATTATCACCGCAGGCGCGACGATAACAATGCGGCGTCTAGGCCTCTCCTCGGCCTAAAAACTAACTCCAATAATGAGTTCATCAGAGACGGCCGGTGGGCTCGCCAAAAAAATCGACATCTCTGATTGCACGGAACAAGTCGCTGATGAACCTGCGCTCCGCAGCCGTAAGAATGCCGGACCGTCGCGTGCGTCCCGCGCTCCCAAAGAATTATGCCGACATCTCGGAATGGAAATGCTCAGGCCCGCCATGTAAATTTGGCCGACTTGCCCACCCGCTGATTTTCCGTTGGTGGGGTGTGAGTTGGACTGTCTTGTGGGAGGGTGCGTTGTCTTGCTTCACAGCGTGTGTGATTTTGTGCTTTTTTTTGACGGCTGGTATTTAGAAATAACTGGATGTGGTGTATTCCACGATTGTTTATGTGTTCTTTTTGGATACTGGTATTTAGAAAAAAGTTGATGTGGTGTATTCCACGTGCGTTTTTCAGCCTTTTTTTTGGTTGCTGCTATTTAGAAAAAAGTGGATGCGGTGTATTCCACGTGCGTTTTTGTGTTTTTTTCGGCTCTGATGTCAATAGAAAAGTGCTTGTGGTGTATTCCAGAGGGAGTTTTTATGCTTTTTTCTGTGCTGGTGTCATAGAAATAAAAAGTATATCTGGTCTATTCCAGGAGGAATATTATTTTGTTTTTACGGTATTGGTATCAAAGAAAAAGCGTACATTGTGTATTCCCTGTACCTGTTTCTTCAATACTAGTATTACAGAAATGGTCAACCTTGTGTTTTTTTCGCACGGACGTTTTGTATTTTTCAGGTACTATGACAGAAGAAAAAGACGTACGTGTATACTATCTACTGGTGTAATAGTTTCCTGCCTCGAACTAGTATCAAGGAAAAGGCAAATGCATACTTAGGCAGCGGTGAGCTGTTACTGCGTTGACTTGGATTTTGAATACAGGGAATTAATTATTTGCCATTTTCTTACACTCTTCACGCTCCTATGTATTGGCTTCAGCTTGCATCTCATTTGCTATAAATTTTCTAAGCCAACATGGACGTATGTATATACTCGAATGCATTTACCTCAATAAATTTGTATATCGGATATGCGGAAGTATTTACTTCGAAGTGGTTGTGCCTTAGATACGAGTATTTTCCTCAATAAGTTTGTAACAACATGTGGATCAAACCAACACACAACATGTGTACCAAACCAACACACAACATGTGTACCAAACCAACACACAACATGTGTACCAAACCAACACACAACATGTGTACCAAACCAACACACAACATGTGTACCAAACCAACACACAACATGTGTACCAAACCAACACACAACATGTGTACCAAATCAACGCACAACACGTGTGCCAAACCAACACAAAACATGTGTACCAAACCAACGCACTACATGTGTTCCAGACCAACACACATGTGCAGCACACCATCAATTCACACAGCCCACCAAAACAGAATCATCCAATTCACAACACCAGCCACACCCGCCACACCCGCCACACCCGCCACACTCGCCACACCCGCCACACTCGCCACACCCACCACACCCGCCACAACCGCCACACCCACCACAACCGCCACACCCGCCACACCCGCCACACCCGCCACACCACCACACCCGCCACAAAACCAAAAGAAACAAAACCCTCCTCCACAAAACTAGAAGCCGCACAAAAACGCGCAGCAAGAGACAAGCTGCGACTGGAGTTAGCGGCACAAAATTCCGTTAACGACATCACGACTGACTGATGAAGGCAGCGAGGAGATGCAAATGGCGGCCGTCTCGGAATGCTTCATTTTCTGCAATTGCTTGCTGGTGCTTGCGAAGGGGGGGGGGGGACACACCAGGGGGTGGTACACCCCTGTATACCCTGGTACACAGGGTATACAGGGTGGTACACAGGGTATACAGGGTGGTACACAGGGTATACAGGGTGGTACACAGGGTATACAGGGTGTACAGGGTATACAGAGCAGACACTATTGGTGCGTTGCTCAGGCTTTTGGTTCGTTGCCGTGACGTTAGTAAAACCACGCCGTCAACGAAAAAAAAGAACTGCTTTGAACTTACCTTGTTTCCTCAACCGTGACGCACATCCTACGCTCCGACTCTCAAAGTCACTTGAGAACTACGCGAGTCAAGCAACTAATCCACTACATCATCCTTTATTCAATACAATGCCTCGGGTCACTTTGAATCTCGAATACATATGAATAAAAAAATAAATAGATATATTTATATATTTTTCGTACGTAATTTTCCCATGTTATCACGGTGAGAATCTCATTGAACGCATATAATTTGTGGAGAATTTTTGTACTTTATATTATGTGCATCAAGCACAGTTACTGGTTGGCTGGTTGGTGCGTGTGTATGTGACGTTCATAAAGATACTTAACGACTGTATTTGTGATGCGAGTTTCACCAGTGCACAAGTACAAGAATATTATAATCGCGGGACTCTTAGGATGGATATATCTGTTTGTCATCCTCATCTTGAAGATTTATTTATGGGAAGTATCCAGTCCCGACATTTTAGCCGGGCTGAGTGCGCCAATTTGAAATACAAGCAAGATACAGTCGCTGGAAGGGGTTACTCTCTGGGACTTGTGACCGCATTCATTTCTTGCATTTCTTGCTCGACTTCTCAAGATTCCGTTTCGGATGTCAGGGTTCTTTCCTCAACTCGTGAGGTTTGATATTCGCCGCCCTAAGATGAAGAGATTTGATATTCGCCGCCCTGAGAAGGTGAGATTTGATATTCGCCGCCCTGAGAAGGTGAGATTTGATATTCGCCGCCCTGAGAAGGTGAGGTTTGATATTCGCCGCCCTGAGAAGGAGAGGTTTGATATTCGCCGCCCTGAGAAGGTGAGATTTGATATTCGCCGCCCTGAGAAGGAGAGGTTTGATATTCGCCGCCCTGAGATAGAGAGGTTTGATATTCGCCGCCCTAAGATGAAGAGGTTTGATATTCGCCGCCCTAAGATGAAGAGGTTTGATATTCGCCGCCCTAAGATGAAGAGGTTTGATATTCGCCGCCATAAGATGAAGAGGTTTGATATTCGCCGTCCTGAGAAGGTGAGATTTGATATTCGCCGCCCTGAGGAGAGGTTTGATTTTCGCCGCCCTGAGAAGGTGAGATTTGATATTCGCCGCCCTGAGAAGGAGAGGTTTGATATTCGCCGCCCTGAGAAGGAGAGGTTTGATATTCGCCGCCCTGAGAAGGAGAGGTTTGATATTCACCGCCCTGAGAATGAGAGGTTTGATATTCGCCGCCTTGAGAAGGTGAGATTTGATATTCGCCGCCCTGAGAAGGAGAGGTTTGATATTCGCCACCCTGAGAAGGAGAAGTTTGATATTCGCCGCCCTGAGAAGGAGAGGTTTGATATTCGCCGCCCTGAGAAGGTGAGATTTGATATTCGCCGCCCTGAGAAGGAGAGGTTTGATATTCGCCGCCCTGAGAAGGTGAGATTTGATATTCGCCGCCCTGAGAAGGTGAGATTTGATATTCGCCGCCCTGAGAAGGAGAGGTTTGATATTCGCCGCCCTGAGAAGGAGAGGTTTGATATTCGCCGCCCTGAGGACCAGATAAAAAGTGGCTCGTAGACTCCCCCGTCGCAGAACAGTCAAAGAGACTCTCGTTGTGCTCTGAAATCTTCTGGTCGAGTTTTAAGTTCCGCCGGTTGGTTGTGTTGACATACGGAAGTGGTGTCCTTTTCTCTCCAGCAACAACAAACACAGTAAAGTTGGACTTTCATGAAGTTCTCAATTGGTTCGGGATTTCTTGTATCTTTTGTTCCCGGGAATCCCAAACACAAACTGTGTTTATCTTCAAGTGGAAGTTGAAATCTTCAGCCGCTGCTGCTACACGCTGGATGGCACCAACGAAATTCACGCACCAGATTAACAATAATAATAATAATAATAATAATGAAGGCATCTACGGATGCTTTATTTCCAATTTCAAGCCTGATACATATCACCTTGTACATTGGATTTTCAAATGCCTTATAACTAACACCAGGACGCTATGGCGCTTTCCCCCGGTCAAGACCGGTACCCATTTCAGACACCTGGGTAGAGTGGGGTTTGTGCTTGGAATTTTTCGCCTATACCCAACAGAGAAAATCGCCACCAGCGCCGGTTAACGTGTTCACCGCGATGGGATGAAGTTAAGTTCGACATTCGACTCATATTTGATGTCAATTTTGGAAAGCTATTTTGGAAGTAGTAACGATGGGTTGCGTGTAAGTTCAATATTCGACTCATATTTAATGTTAATTTTAGCACAATTTTGAAAACAACGAAGAGTAACTGGATCGTGCCTTAATTAGGCTTTAAGGATTTATTAAAGTTGAGTTTGTGACTGATGGTAGGTCAGCAGCATTATGAAAATGCCCTCCGTGACCGCCGGTGACTCACGCTGCGGTTAAAGTGTTAAAGTCCATCACTTAAGAAAATCAAGCTGTGCACTTTTGAAGAAACAATACGGGTTGCATAGATTCAAATTTAAATGTATTTCTGATTTCACTCGCATATATTCGCATTAAACGTACTCGTCTACATTCGGTTTACTGCTTCTCTCTAAATTAACTTGCACACAAAAATTAGAACAAAAATTATCCAATTTTTCAATCCTATATCAAACTGCACAATTTTCGAAAGCCTGCAAAGTAACTTCTTGAAAATTAATTTTTTGTTTCAATAAAGGAAGCACTTGCAAGCGTTCAGACTTAGCACATCATCTATAAATTTTTTTGGCACAACCAGTTGAACTGCGATTTCATCCTAGCATTCTAGTTAATTTAGTTCAGAAAATTAACTTTTATTTCTTTGGACTGATGAGTTATTCATAAGTAATAACTCATTGTTCGTAGCTTAAGAATTGTTTTCCATCCCGTTCGTTCTAGCCTGATCTGACATCATAATTATTTTCCTTCTATTCAGTCCCCATATGAAAGAATTTAATGCCTGCCAATTTGTGCGGAACTTTAGGGCACAATTAAGTAATACATCCCGTTAACACCAGCATGAATTTTATGCTAAACTCTACAGTTATTTGGGGGGTCCAGCTGACACCAGTAAGTGCACTATTGCAAAGTCCACTGTATTCCAGTTGACGCTTAGCACAGAGCAGTTGACCATTACCCGCGAGTGAGCAGCAGCAGCAGCAGCAGCTGACCATTATGAACGGTCAGCACACAGCAGCTGACCACTATGCACCAGTCAGCAGCAGCAGCTGACCATTACACACCAGTCGGCAGCAGCAGCTGACAATTACGCACCAGTCAGCAGCAGCAGCTGACCATTACGCACCAGTCAGCAGCAGCAGCTGACCATTACGCACCACTCAGCAGCAGCAGCTGACCATTACGCACCAGTTAGCAGCAGCAGCTGACCATTACGCACCAGTCAGCAGCAATAAGAGCCACACCAGACACCGGCGGGCGACTTTAATCAAGCCTCCGTCGATTCGTACCGCCTCGCGAGGGCTGTTTTCCAGCCCTGGCATTGACCCCCAGAAAATAGAGACCGTGTTACGGCCTCTTATTCAGAACACTACACGGGACGATTAAACCTTCCGAATTTCAAATTGGCATCTGCAGCGTTTGGGTTCTTCGGGTCTAATTTCATGCTGAGGAATGAGGTAACTAAGGGCCGCGTTTGGGTTCTAGTTCTGTGCGCCTAAATTACTTTTGATGAATGATGGCGTGAAGTTACAAAGGGCAGCGTTTGGGTTTTATTTTTTGCTGAAGAATGATCGTGTGAGCTTACTGAGGTAAGAACTTAGGTTCTAATTCGTTGTGCTTAATTTCTTGCTGAGGAATGAAGGCGTGAGGTTACAACAGGCAGCGTTTGGACTCTTAATTCTGTGCGCCTAATTTCCTTGTGACAGGTAAGGGCGTGAGATTAATGAGGGCAGCATTTGGGTTCTAATTCTGAGCGCCTAATTTCTTTGTGACAAATCAGGGCGTAAAATTACTATGGGCAACATTTGCGTTCTAATTCTGTGCGCCTGATTTCCTTGCGAGGAATGATGGCGTAAGGTTACAAAAAAGCATCGCTAAAGTTCTAATTGTTTGCTCATAATACCGTGAACCAAAACTGCGCTAGATAGTCACATGTGAAGAGTTTGTAGCAAAACTGTTTTGTGGGATGTGTGTGTTTGTGTTGTGAACGTGGGATGTTGTGTGTATATGTGTTGTGAGTGTGAGATGTTGTGTGTGTTTGTGTTGTGAATGTGGGATGTTGTGTATATTTGTGTTGTGAGTGTGAGATGTTGTGTGTGTTTGTGGTGTGAATGTGGGATGATGTGTGTGTTTGTTTTGTGAGAGTAGAATGTTGTGTGTGTTTGTGTTGTGAATGTGAGATGTTGTGTGTGTTTGTGTTGTGAGTGTGGGATGTTGTGTGTGTGTTTGTGTTGTGAGTGTGGGATGTTGTGTGTGTTTGTATTGTGAATGTGAGATGCTGTGTGTGTTTGTGTTGTGAGTGATTATGTTGTGTGTGATTGTGTTGTGAGTGAGGGATGTTGTGTGTGTTTGTGTTGTTAGTGTGAGATGGTGTGTGTGCTTGTTTTGTGAGTGAGGGATATTGTGTGTGTTTGTGTTGTGAGTGAGGGATGTTGTGTGTGTTTGTATTGTGAATGTGAGATGTTGTGTGTATTTGTGTTGCGAGTGTGAGATGTTGTGTGTGTTTGTGTTGTGAGTGAGGGATGTTGTGTGTGTTTGTGTTGTGAGTGAGGGATGTTGCATGTGTTTGTGTTGGGAGTGAGGGATGTTGTGTGTGTTTGTGTTGGGAATGTGAGATGCTTTGTGTGTTTATGATGTGGATATCCGATATTGTGTGTTTTTGGGTTTTGAATGTGAGATGTTGTGTGTGTTTGTGTTGTGAGTGTGGGATGTTGTATGTGTTTGTGTTGTGAATGTGAGAAGT
Source organism: Morinoia aosen (assembly GCA_030386875.1). NCBI lineage: Eukaryota > Metazoa > Arthropoda > Malacostraca > Amphipoda > Talitridae > Morinoia > Morinoia aosen. The sequence goes on along the minus strand of CM059579.1, from coordinate 61,132,350 downwards.
TGTGTGTGTTTTGTTGTGAGTGTGGGATGTTGTGTGTGTTTGTGTTGTGAATGTGAGATGTTGTGCGTGTTTGTGTTGTGAATGTGAGATGTTGTGTGTGTTTGTGTTGTGAGTGTGGGATGTTGTGTGTGTCTGTGTTGTGAATGTGAGATGTTGTGTGTGTTTGTGTTGTGAATGAGGGGTGTTGTGTGTGTTTGTGTTGTGGGTGAGGGATGTTGTGTGTGTTTGTGTTGTGAATGTGAGATGTTGTGTGTGTTTGTGCTGTGAGGGAGGAATGTAGTGTGTGTTTGTGTTGTGAATGTGAGATAATGCGTGTGTTTGTGTTGTGAGTGAGGGATGTTGTGTGTGTTTGTGTTGTGAGTGAGGGATGTTGTGTGTGTTTGTGTTGTGAGCGTGGGATGTTGTGTGTGTTTGTATTGTGAATGTGAGATGTTGTGTGTATTTGTGTTGTGAGTGTGAGATGTTGTGTGTGTGTTTGTGTTGTGAGTGAGGGATGTTGTGTGTGTGTTTGTGTTGTGAGTGAGGGATGTTGTGTGTGTTTGTGTTGTGAGTGAGGGATGTTGTGTGTGTTTGTATTGTGAATGTGAGAAGTTGTGTGTGTTGGTTTTGTGAGTGTGGGATGTTGTGTGTTTGTGTTGTGAATGTAAGATGTTGTATGTGTTTGTGTTGTGAATTTGAGATGTTTTGTGTGTCTGTGTTGTGGATATCAGATATTGTGTGTGTTTGTGTATGTGAGATGTTGTGTGTGTTTGTGTTGTGAGTGTGGGATGTTGTATGTGTTTGTGTTGTGAATGTGAGATGTTTTGTGTGTTTTGTTTTGAGTGTGGGATGTTGTGTGTGCTTGTGTTGTGAATGTGTGATGTTGTGTGTGTTTGTGTTGTGAATGTGTGATATTGTGTGTCTTTGTGTTGTGAATATGAGATGTTGTGTGTGTTTGTGTTGTGAGTGTGAGATGTTGTATGTTTTTGTGTTGTGAGTGGGGGATGTTGTGGGTGTTTGTGTTGCGAGTGTGGGATGTTGTGTGTGTTTGTATTGTGAATGTGAGAAGTTGTGTGTTTGTGTTGTGAATGTGAGATGTTGCGTGTGTTTGTGTTGTGAGTGAGGGATGTTGTGTGTGTTTGTGTTGTGAATGTGAGATGTTGTGTGTGTTTGTGCTGTGAGGAAGGAATGTAGTGTGTGTTTGTGTTGTGAATGTGAGATGTTGCGTGTGTTTGTGTTGTGAGTGAGGGATGTTGTGTGTGTTTGTGTTGTGAGTGAGGGATGTTGTGTGTGTTTGTGTTGTGAGCGTGGGATGTTGTGTGTGTTTGTATTGTGAATGTGTGATTTTTTGTGTATTTGTGTTGTGAGTGTGAGATGTTGTGTGTGTGTTTGTGTTGTGAGTGAGGGATGTTGTGTGTGTTTGTGTTGTGAGTGAGGGATGTTGTGTGTGTTTGTGTTGTGAGTGAGGGATGTTGTGTGGGTTTGTATTGTGAATGTGAGAAGTTGTGTGTGTTGGTTTTGTGAGTGTGGGATTGTGTGTGTTTGTGTTGTGAATGTAAGATGTTGTATGTGTTTGTGTTGTGAATTTGAGATGTTTTGTGTGTCTGTGTTGTGGATATCAGATATTGTGTGTGTTTGTGTATGTGAGATGTTGTGTGTGTTTGTGTTGTGAGTGTGGGATGTTGTATGTGTTTGTGTTGTGAATGTGAGATGTTTTGTGTGTTTTGTTGTGAGTGTGGGATGTTGTGTGTGTTTGTGTTATGAGTGAGGGATGTGGTGCGTGTTTGTGTTGTGAATTTGAGATGTTGGGTGTGTTTGTGTTGTGAGTGAGGGATGTTGTGTGTGTTTGTGTTGTGAATGTGAGATTTTGGGTGTGTTTGTGTTGTGAGTGAGGGATGTTGTATGTGTTTGTGTTGTGAATGTGAGATGTTGTTGGTTTTTTGTTGTGAGTGTGGGATGTTGTGTGTGTTTGTGTTGTGAATGTTAGATGTTTTGTGTGTTTGTGTTGTGAATGTGAGATGTTGTGTGTGTTTGTGTTGTGACTGTGAGATGTTGTATGTTTTTGTGTTGTGAGTGAGGGATGTTGTGTGTGTTTGTGATGTGAATGTGAGATGTTGTGTGTGTTTGTGTTGTGAGTGGGGGATGTTGTGTGTGTTTTTGTTGTGAGTGTGGGATGGTGTGTGTGTTTGTATTGTGAATGTGAGAAGTTGTGTGTGTTTGTGTTGTGAAAGTGAGATGTTGCATGTGTTTGTGTTGTGAGTGAGGGATGTTGTGTGTGTTTGTGTTGTGAATGTGAGAAGTTGTGTTTGTTAGTTTTGTGAGTGAGGGATGTTGTGTGTGTTTGTGTTGTGAGTGAGGGATGTTGTGTGTGTTTGTGTTGTGAATGTGAGATGTTGGGTGTGTTTGTGTTGTGAGTGAGGGATGTTGTGTGTGTTTGTGTTGTTAATATCAAATATTATGTGTGTTTGTGTTGTGAATGTTAGATGGTGTGTGTGTTTGTGTTGTGATTGTGAGATGTTGGGTGTGTTTGTGTTGTGAGTGGGGGATGTTGTGTGTGTTTGTGTTGTGAATATCAAATATTATATGTGTTTGTGTTGTGAATGTTAGATGTTGTGTGTGTTTTGTTGTGAATGTGAGATGTTGTGTGTGTTTGTGTTGTGAATGTAAGATGTTGTGTGTTTTTGTGTTGTCAATGTGAGATGTTGTATGTGGGTGTGTTGTGAATGTTAGATGTTGTGTGTGTTTGTGTTGTGAGTGGTGGATGTTGTGTGTGTTTGTGTTGTGAATGTGAGATGTTGTGTGTGTTTGTGTTGTGAATGTAAGATGTTGTGTGTGTTTGTGTTGTGAATGTAAGATGTTGTGTGTGTTTGTGTTGTGAATGTAAGATGTTGTGTGTGTTTGTGTTGTGAATGTAAGATGTTGTGTGTGTTTGTGTTTTGAATGTGAGATGTTGTGTGTGTTTGTGTTGCGAATGTGAGATGTTGTGTGTTTTTGTGTTGTGAATGTAAGATGTTGTGTGTGTTTGTGTTGTGAATGTGAGATGTTGTGTGTGTTTTGTTGTGAATGTGAGATGTTGTGTGTGTTTGTGTTGTGAATGTAAGATGTTGTGTGTGTTTGTGTTGTGAATATGAAATATTGTGTGTGTTTGTGTTGTGAATGTGAGATGTTGTGTGTTTTTGTGTTGTGAATGTGGGATGTTGTATGTGGGTGTGTTGTGAATGTTAGATGTTGTGTGTGTTTGTGTTGTGAGTGGTGGATGTTGTGTGTGTTTGTGTTGTGAATGTGAGATGTTGTGTGTGTTTGTGTTGTGAGTGTGGGATGTTGTATGTGTGTGTGTTGTGAATGTTAGATGTGTGTGTTTGTGTTGTGAGTGTGGGATGTTGTGTGTGTTTGTGTTGTGAATGTGAGATGTTGTGTGTGTTCGTGTTGTGAGTATGGGATGTTGTATGTGTGTGTGTTGTGAATGTTAGATGTTGTGTGTGTTTGTGTTGTGAGTGTGGGATGTTGTGTGTGTTTGTGTTGTGAATGTAAGATGTTGTGTTTGTTTGTGTTGTGAATGTGTGATGTTGTGTGTGTTTGTGTTGTGAATGTGAGATGTGTGTGTTTGAGTTGTGAATGATAGATGTTGTGTGTATCTGTGTTGTGAGTGTGGGATGTTGTGTGTGTTTGTGTTGTGAATGTAAGATGTTGTGTTTGTTTGTGTGGTGCATGTGCGATGTTTGTGTGTTTGTGTTTTGAATGTGAGATGTTGTGTGTGTTTGTGTTGCGAATGTGAGATGTTTTGTGTTTTTGTGTTGTGAATGTAAGATGTTGTGTGTGTTTGTGTTGTGAATGTGAGATGTTGTGTGTGTTTTGTTGTGAATGTGAGATGTTGTGTGTGTTTTTGTTGTGAATGTAAGATGTTGTGTGTGTTTGTATTTTGAATATGAAATATTGTGTGTGTTTGTGTTGTGAATGTGAGATGTTGTGTGTTTTTGTGTTGTGAATGTGGGATGTTGTATGTGGGTGTGTTGTGAATGTTAGATGTTGTGTGTGTTTGTGTTGTGAGTGGTGGATGTTGTGTGTGTTTGTGTTGTGAATGTGAGATGTTGTGTGTGTTTGTGTTGTGAGTGTGGGATGTTGTATGTGTGTGCGTTGTGAATGTTAGATGTGTGTGTTTGTGTTGTGAGTGTGGGATGTTGTGTGGTTTGTGTTGTGAATGTGAGATGTTGTGTGTGTTCGTGTTGTGAGTATGGGATGTTGTATGTGTGTGTGTGTTGTAAAATGTTAGATGTTTTGTGTGTTTTTGTTGTGAATGTGAGATGTGTGTGTTTGTGTTGTGAATGGTAGATGTTGTGTGTGTTTGTGTTTTAAGTGTGGGATGTTGTGTGTGTGTTTGTGTTGTGAGTGTGGGATGTTGTGTATGTTTGTGTTGCGAATGTGGTATGTTTTGGGGGTTTGTGTTGTAAGTGTGGGATGTTGTGTGTGCTTGTGTTGTGAGTGTGGGATGTTTTGTGTGTTTGTGTTGTGGATATCAGATGTTGTGTTTGTTTGTGGTTTAAGTGTGAGATATTGTGTGTGTTTGTGTTGTGAGTGTTGGATGTTGTGTGTGTTTGTGTTGCGAATGTGGGATGTTTTGGGTGTTTGTTTGTGTTGTGAGTGTGGGATGTTGTGCGTGTTTGCGTTGTGGGTGAGGGATGTGGTGTGTGTTTGTGTTGTGAATGTGAGATGTTGTGTGTGTTTGTGTTGTGAGTGAGGAATGTTTTGTGTGTTTGTGTTGTGAATGTGAGATGTTGCGTGTGTTTGTGTTGTGAGTGAGGGATGTTGTGTGTGTTTGTGTTGTGAGTGAGGGATGTTGTGTGTGTTAGTGTTGTGAGCGTGGGATGTTGTGTGTGTTTGTCCTAACTTTATGAGCGCTCGCGTGGACTGGGTTGGCTTATCGGATGCACTGGGAGACATCGATTGGGTAGCACATATGGCTGGACGCACCCCCGATGAGATGTATGATGACATCATTGCTGTCCTATCTGCAGTCTGCCCAAGATATGTCCCAGCACGAAGAAGTAAGACAATAAATCCAATACCTAGAGACCGCAAGGTGTTGATGAGGAAGCGCACAAAGCTGCTTAAGAGAGTTACGACGTCGGCGCTCTCGGGGACCGCCAGGGAAGGCGTCCTTGAGAGGGTTGCCGAAATCGAGAGGCAGCTCCAGGCATCGCACGAGGAGGAGGCAAGGTCCGGGGAGGATAGAGCTGTATCTGCTATCAAACATAACCCAAAGTACTTCTACTCGTACGCCAGGGGAAAACTTCATACCAAGTCGACTGTTGGACCATTTCGAGTCGATGGACGGAGTGTATGCACCACTTAGGAGAAGTGCACTGCGATGCGTGCCCAGTACGAGGCGGTGTTTAGTAGGCCAAAATTCGGAGAAGACGATGCCGGCTGGGGCCCGGTCGAATGGCCTGGTACAGCACCGACCAACCTAGTGGACCTCGAGTTCGGTATGCGAGACGTTGAGGAGAGCATTGGTGAGCTCTCAGCCTCGTCGGCGCCGGGTCCAGACTGTGTCCCCTCTGTCCTCTTGCGAAATTGCAGGGCTGCTATCAGCCGGCCTCTGTCCCTGCTCTGGAGGGCATCACTGAGTGCGGGGGTCATACCTTCCAAACTCAAGTTGGGAGTTATAACCCCAGTATATAAAGGCGGCGAGAAGCACCTACCTCGGAACTATAGATCGATCACGCTCACCTCCCACATTATAAAAATCTTTGAGAAGATAGTGGTGAAGAGGCTGGTAGGATATCTGGAGGACGCCGACCTGTTTAATCCGAGCCAGCACGGCTTTGGAAGAGGACGGTTCTGCTTGTCGCAGTTACTTGAGCACCAACGGCATACCACGGAGGCCCTGGGTCGTGGTCACGCGATGGATGCAGTATATCTGGACTTTGCCAAGGACTTCGATAAAGTGGACCATGGGATCCTACTTAGAAAGCTGAGAGATGCCGGTGTTGGTGGTAACTTATTGAGTTGGATCAGGTGCTTCCTAACCGGCAAGAAGCACGTGGTGACCGTGGATGGGTGTCGTTCAGCCGAATCACGAGTGATTAGTGGAGTACCCCAGGGATCGGTGCTCGGACCACTCTTGTTCCTAGTCCATGTTGCTGATATTGATGCCGGACTGCTCCACTCCTGCGCATCATCCTTTGCGGATGATACGAGAGTCTTTAAAGAGGTGGCTAGCAAGCAGGACTGTGAGGCACTACAGTGGGACCTAGAAAAAATCTATGAATGGGCAGTCACCAACAATATGTGTTTCAATGAGAGCAAATTTGAACTCCTTCGGTGCGGCCACCATCCGGATGAATCATTCCTATACACAACTGCTGGTGGGGTGGTTATTGAGAGGAGTTCGTCGATAAGAGACTTGGGCGTGGTCGTTGAGGACGGAGGAAGATTTGCCAAGCACATAGACACGGTATCCAAAAAGTGTCGAGCGGTACTCGGTTGGGTCCTCAGGACGTTCCGGACCCGGGAAGCGGAGGCCATTTTGACCCTATATAGAGCACTGATCCTACCCCTAGCCGAGTACTGCTGCCAGCTGTGGAGCCCTATTGCGACGGGAGAAATCCAGAAGATCGAAGCGATCCAGAGGACGTTTACGTCAAAGATTGTTGGGCTGGAGCAGCTAAATTACTGGGAGAGGCTTTAGAGGCTGTCGCTGTACTCCCTGCAGCGACGACGAGAGCGATACCTAATAATCTATACCTGGAAGATGATGGAGGGATTAGTGCCGAACTTTGTGGACCGGGGCCTGGCGTTGAGGATGAGAATGCATCCCCGACTGGGTAGGCTGTGCGTCGTCCCGCCGTTCAGCAACAGGGCCTTGGCCAGCGTGAGGACACGCCACGAGAGGTCCTTCTCTGTTGTTGGACCGAGACTCTTTAACTGCCTCCCAATTGAACTGAGAGAGTTCCATGGGGAACTGGGTGCGTTCAAGTTGAAGCTGGACAAGTTCCTGGCGGTGGTTCCTGATCGGCCTACGATGCCGCACTACTACCAGCCTGCGGAGGGGAACAGCCTTCTTCAGCAGATGGCGCAACTGCGAGTGCAGGAAATGTAGACGAGTCGTCTTCTGAGGGCGGTGCATCAGCATGGCCCGGGCCTTAAAGGCCCGAACTGCATCCCAGGAATCCCAGGTTTGTATTGTGAATGTGAGATGTTGTGTGTATTTGTGTTGTGAGTGTGAGATGTGTGTGTGTTTGTGTTGTGAGCGAGGGATGTTGTGTGTGTTTGTGTTGTAAGTGAGGGATGTTGTGTGTGTTTGTGTTGTGAGTGAGGGATGTTGTGTGTGTTTTTATTGTGAATGTGAGAAGTTGTGTGTTGTTGTGTGTTTATGTAGGAATTTTCGCTGTTCCCTTTACCAAGTTTTTAATGATCAGTGTTTTCGGAATCAGTGTCTGCAGATCAGATCAGTGTTTTCAAACTGTATCCGTACGGAAGCACGGAATCATCTCTGGAAGATGAATCGCCTTTGCCGAGCTGCGCCGAGTGGAGCATTGTGTGGAGTCTGCGATGGAGAGGTTGGGCAGTTCTCGCTTAAGTGCGAGTCCTGCTCCTGTTACACCCACCTGAAATGTTCGGGACTGCCGTCTTACCACCTTGTTCGACTGGAGTTGACCAGAGCCTCGCATAGGTGCGAGTGCTGTGTAGCATGGGAGAGTGGCGAGAGGTACCAAGAGGTTCTCGACTCGATTGAGGAGGAGCTCAGAAGTTCCGGAGACAAGGGTCTGGAGAGCCCTGGAAGAGAGCCAAAAACCCCTACTGCACCACCGCTGTCGGGTGTGGTCGCAGCGCATGGGAGGCAGTCGTTGAGCATGGACAGCTTGAACGACACGGCCGGGTGCCCTGAGAGTGCAAAAACGGGGAAAGCGAGTGGAGAAAAAGCTGTGTGCCGACATTACCTGAAGGGACAGTGTAAACATGGTTTGAAAGGAAGCTCCTGTAAGTTTGCACATCCTAAGCTCTGCCGTAAGTTTGCGAAGCTGGGAGGTAAGCGAGCGGGAGGTTGTAAAAAGGGCCGAGACTGCAAATTTCTCCATCCTGCTGTGTGTTGGAGGGTGGAACGGGGGGAGCAGTGCCCGTACAAAAACTCCAAATTCTATCACCCCAGGGGACTGATCTCGGCTGTGTCGGGGAAAAAACAGCCGAGCATTAGTGACCAGGAGCCGAGAATGCTCCCCAGGAGCGAACACCGCGAACCGAGGGGCTCACCACCACAGAGAAGGCTGTCTTATGCTGATATGGTGAGCAGGCGTGCGCCGGTTGCAGCCCAGAGGGACACGCAGCCTGCTGGTTCGTATGGCCAGGATGCAGGACTACTAGGGTCTTTTCCGGGACAGACTGAAAGTTTGTCTTTTTTAGAGCTGCGCAGGCAGGTCCAGGAAATCCAGAACCTGCTGACCTTGCTCCTGAAGGAGAGGAACAACGAACGCCCCCCTATTCAAGGGCTACGTCCGTGCAGCTGCCGAAGCCATTTGTAGAGAGTAATGTTTGCCCCACAATCATTTCCTGCAACATCAAAGGCTTGTGCTTACGTGCTCAGAAACATAAGGTTAAGATATTAGAAGAGAGAGCCTTGTTGGAGCATGCGGTTGTTGTGGCAGCGGTTGAGTCACACCTACGTGAGGAGATCCTTGATGCCGAGGTGAGCATGAGGGGCTACTGCTTGTACAGAGCTGACAGGGCTTCTGACAGAAACAAAGGAGGCATTGCTGTGTTTGTCCGTGAGGATCTTGCTGCAGCCGCAGTGGTGCTCAAGAGTGGTTCAAATGGATGGGTGGAGCACATCGTCCTGTGGTTTGAAACGATGAGACTTATTACTGCTGTTATGTACAGACCCCCCGCGTGTCCTTCTGAGATGTTTGTTCCGGTTCTCCTTGATATCGCAGAGGGGATTGAGGACCTGGGCACACCTCTGCCGACTCTGATTATACTTGGTGATTTTAACTTTCCCAGAATAAACTGGTCCTTAAACAGTATCTACGATGACTCTCGAGAGGACCGATTACAGGCCAAATCTCTTCTCGAATTCATGGACAAGTTCGCGCTTGAACAATCGGTGAACTGCCCAACTAGGCTGGATAGCTTATTAGACCTAGTCTGTACCAACCATGGTGAACTGGTGAGGGACGTGGTTGTGGAAGACACAACATTGTCGGACCACAGACTGATAATAGTTAACGCTGATATTGGATGGGCCAACAAACAGTCCAACGCTGAGCTGAACTATGGGAGTACCTTGGGTTCACTTAACTTCATGAGCTCTCGAACCGACTGGTGCAGTATAAGGGAGGAGCTTGCAAGAATCGACTGGGCTTCGAGAAGCGAGGGCATGCTTCCCTTGAACATGTATGAAGACCTTTGTGGTGTCTTGACAGAGGTCTGTTCAAAATACACCCCACAGAGGACAGCAGTTCATCAGGCGTCAATTCCAAGAGATCGTAAGATCCTAATGCGGAAGAAAGCCCGAATACGTAGGCAGCTGCTCGGGGCAGTCAGCTCGGCCATTAGAATAAAACTACTGAGCAGGGCAGAGCTGATCGAGCACCAGCTGATACAGTCCCATGAGCTAGAAACTGCAACCAGGGAGAGGCGGGCGATTGAAGCAATCCGCAACAACCCGAAGTATTTCTATGGGTACGCACGGAGTAAGTCAAAGACCAAGTCCCAGATTGGCCCTTTCTATGCTGGGGAAGAGCTCGTTGATGACTCTTTGGCCAAAGCTGAGGTGCTGAGGAAGCAGTACGAGTCGGTCTTCAGTAGGCCGTGAAACTCGGACACTCTAGGTCTCCTGAAGGACTACTCGAAGAAGACAGGCCCTCCCTTCTGGACGATGTTCGGTTCGGCGAGAACGAGTTGGTGACATGCATAAGGGAGCTGCCGTCCACATCCGCAGCGGGTCCGGACGGGATTCCTTCGATCCTCTTAAAAAACTGTTGCGAGGAATTGAAGGCTCCTTTACATGCACTGTGGAGATCATCAATGGATAAAGGATGTGTGCCTGCTCCTCTCAAATTGGGAGTAATTATTCCGGTTCACAAGGGGGGCGTGAAGCATTCCCCAGCTAATTACCGTCCTATCGCCCTAACATCTCACGTAATTAAAATTTTTGAGAAGATCGTAGTTAAACGACTAGTTACGTATCTCGAGAGCAATGACCTACTGAACGACAATCAGCACGGTATCAGACGGGGTCGGTCGTGCCTCTCACAATATTATTGTTGGAGCTTCAGCGGCAGGTTACGGAGGCGCTTGGCTCTGGACTCGCTGTGGACGTGGTGTATCTGGACTTCGCTAAGGCCTTCGATAAAGTAGATTGTAGCGTGCTGCTTAGGAAGCTCCGTCTTTTTGGAATCAGTGGTAGGCTCCTTGAATGGATTCATAGCTTCCTAACAAACAGGAAACAAGTTGTCTCAGTGGACGGGAGCCGCTCGACGGAGTCGGTGGTGGTGAGTGGTGTGCCTCAGGGATCCGTTTTGGGTCCACTCCTTTTCCTGATCCACATTTCGGACATCGATGTCAATCTCTTGCACTCACGGGCCTCATCCTTCGCTGACGACACCAGGGTCTTGAAAACTATTGCTACGGTGAAGGACTGTGAGGCTCTACAGAGTGACCTCCAGAAGGTTTGCGAGTGGGCAACGCGAAACAACATGACCTTCAATGAAAATAAATTTGAGTTGGTGCGGTACGGTTTGCACCCTGACGCCTCCTATGCGTACAGCCCCACTGGTGGTTCAGCGATCGACCGCAAGTCTTCGGTCGGGGATCTGGGGGTCGTAATCTCAGATGACGGTGGCTTCGGAGAGCACATTAACCAGGTGGTGCTTAGGTGCAGACGCCAGATCGGATGGATCCTGCGAACCTTTAAGACAAGGGAAGCCCCACTAATGCTGAAATTGTTCAAATCGTTAGTCCTCCCATTGGCAGAGTACTGTTGTCAGCTCTGGAGTCCGAGCACTGTTGGCGAAGTACAGAAGTTGGAGGGTGTACAGAGGACTTTCACTGCAAGGATCGACGGAATGCAGTCGTTTGACTACTGGAAACGGCTATCACACCTGTCCTTGTTTTCATTACAGCGTCGCCGTGAAAATTACCTCATCATATATACCTGGAAGGTTCTGAATGGCTTGGCTCCGAACTTCAGGGACCAGGCGATGCGACTAACAGCCCAGCGGCACATTCGGCGAGGGAAAACTTGTAAAATCCCAGCTTTTACCAGCAGGGCGCTGGCGAGCATCAGAACGAGGCATGAAAACTCGTTCTCTGTTATGGGACCTCGTCTGTTCAACTGTCTTCCGGCTGGTACCAGGGAGTTTGAGGGGACACTGGAGTCGTTCAAGGGGAGACTCGATGAATTTTTGAGGACGATCCCGGACAAGCCTCCCTTGCCCCATTACTACAAGCCTGCTGAAGGGTAATAGTATCCTGCAGCGGCTGGCATATATGAGAGCGGCTGCCCCCTAACCTTGCCCCGGCAAGGAAAGGACGGCTGACGCCGCTCGTTCTGGAGGCGCCGTGGCCTGCCTCGGCTGTGGTGGAGCTGCTGGCTCGCTTTGCTGGGCACCTGGGGCTCCGTCGCTGCGGGGAGGTTGGCGTCGTCGTGAGGCGGCGACTCATTGTGGCCTGGAGCTGTGCTCCAAACTATATCTCAGGAATCTCAGGAATCTCAGGTTTGTGTTGTGAATGTGAGATGTTGTGTGTGTTTGTGTTGTGAGTGTGAGATGTTTTGTGTGTTTGTGTTGTAAATGTAAGATGTTGTGTTTGTTTGTGTTGTGAATGTGAGATGTTGTGTGTGTTTGTGTTGTGAATGTGAGATGTGTGTGTTTGTGTTGTGAATGTGAGATGTTGTGTGTGTTTGTGTTTTAAGTGTGGGATGTTGTGTGTGTGTGTTTGTGTTGTGAGTGTGGGATGTTGTGTGTGTTTGTGTTTTAAGTGTGAGATGTTGTGTGTGTGCTTGTGTTGTGAGTGTGGGATGTTGTGTGTGTTTGTGTGGCGAATGTGGGATGTTGTGGGTGTTTGTGTTGTAAGTGTGGGATGTTGTGTGTGTTTGTGTTGTGAGTGTGGGATGTTTTGTGTGTTTGTGTTGCGAATGTGGGATGTTGTGGGTGTTTGTGTTGTAAGTGTGGGATGTTGTGGGTGTTTGTGTTGTTAGTGTGGAATGTTGTGTGTGTTTGTGTTGTGAGTGTGGGATGTTGTGTGTGTTTGTGTTGTGAGTGTGGGATGTTGTGGGTGTTTGTGTTGTTTGTGTGGAATGTTGTGTATGTTTGTGTTGTGAGTGTGGGATGTTGTGGGTGTTTATGTTGTTAGTGTGGAATGTTGTGTGTGTTTGTGTTGTGAGTGTGGGATGTTTTGGGTGTTTGTGTTGTTAGTGTGGAATGTTGTGTGTGTTTGTGTTGAGTGTGTGGGATGTTGTGGGTGTTTGTGTTGTTAGTGTGGAATGTTATGTGTGTTTGTGTTGTGAGTGGGGGATGTTGTGTGTGTTTGTGTTGTGAATGTGAGATGAGTGTGTATGTGTTGTGAATGTGAGATTTTGTGTGTGTATGTGTTGTGAATGTGAGATGTTGTGTGTGTATGTGTTGTGAATGTGAGATTTTGTGTGTGTATGTGTTGTGAATGTGAGATGTTGTGTGTGTTTGTGTTGTGAATGTGAGATGTTGTGTGTGTTTGTGTTGTGAATGTGAGAAGTTGTGTGTGTTTGTGTTGTGAGTGTGGGATGTTGTGTGTGTATGTGTTGTGAATGTGAGATGTAGCGTGTGTTTGTGTTGTGAGTGTGGGATGTCGTGTGTTTGTGTTGTGAGTGTGGGATGTTGTGTGTGTTTGTGTTGTGAGTGTGGGATGTTGTGTGTGTTTGTGTTGTAAGTGTGGGATGTTGTGTGTGTATGTGTTGTGAATGTGAGATGTTGCGTGTGTTTGTGTTGTGAGTGTGGGATGTTGTGTGTGTTTGTGTTGTGAGTGTGGGATGTTGTGTGTGTTTGTGTTGTGAGTGTGGGATATTGTTTGTGTTTGTGTTGTGAGTGTGAGATGTTGTGTGTGCTTGTGTTGTGAGTGTGGGATGTTGTGTGTGTTTGTGTTGTGAGTGTGGGATGTTGTGTGTGTTTGTGTTGTGAGTGTGGGATGTTGTGTGTGTTTGTGCAATTGTGAGTGTGGGATGTCGTGTGTGTTTGTGACGGGATCTTGTGACTGGATTTTATTTAATTTGTTCTAATTACAATCAAATGAGAAAATTTTTAGATTTCCAGAAACTACATTAGTATTATAGTGAAACGCGTTCAAGAAGCCCAGAATTTACACAGGGCAAGCAGCTGTATTTAAAACTGTATGCTGCAATGGTTGCGTGATATAATCTGTAGGGTGTCACTTATGGAAAGAAGGTTTAGTTGATTAAATTAATCACAAACCCATGAAAATAGTCCCAGTTTAACTTTTCTGCAAAAGCATGCATGTTTTTCGCCGCCTTAACGATACAATTACTTGAGCGGCGAAAAACATGCATGTAGGCGGCGAAGAAGTTGGACTGAGGTGGTGTGTGACAGTCAGTGGTCAAAATCCATTAATGATTCTCATGAGGATGAGAAGAAGACATCGGTCACATTAAGACATCGGTCACATTAAGACATCGGTCACATTAAGACATCGGTCACATTAGGCAAGATCTGACGAGAAATACGGCGTGGGAGCGCACCATAGGGATGTGCACCTCATATAATACGGCTGAATCTAGGGCGTGTGGGGGTAAATGGGCATTTTAGAGAGAATGAAGGGCACGCCTCAGTCTATTTTGTGTGATGAGGCCACAGCTGCGGCTATACAGCAGCAGCTACACAGCTGCGGCTACACAGCTGCGGCTATACAGCAGCGGCTACACAGTTGCGGCTGCACAGCTGCGGCTGCACAGCTGCGGCTATACAGCTGCGGCTACACAGCTGCGGCTGCACAGCTGCGGCTGCACAGCTGCGGCTATACAGCTGCGGCTATATACAGCTGCGGCTATACAGCTGCGACTGCATAGCTGCGGCTATACAGCAGCGGCTACACAGCTGCGGCTGCACAGCTGCGGCTGCACAGCTGCGGCTATATAGCTGCGGCTACACAGCTGCGGCTATACAGCTGCGGCTGCACAGCTGCGACTGCATAGCTGCGGCTATACAGCAGCGGCTACACAGCTGCGGCTGCACAGCTGCGGCTGCACAGCTGCGGCTATGCAGCTGCGGCTAAACAGCTGCAGCTGCACAGCTGCGGCTATACAGCAGCGGCTATACAGCTGCGGCTATATAGCTGCGGCTATACAGCTGCGGCTATACAGCTGCGGCTATACAGCTGCGGATATACAGCTGCGGCTATGCAGCTGCGGCTACACAGCTGCAGCTGCACAGCTGCGGCTATACAGCATCGGCTATACAGCTGCGGCTATATAGCTGCGGCTATACAGCTGCGGCTATACAGCTGCGGCTATACAGCTGCGGCTACACAACTGCGGCTATAGAGCTGCAAGTGCGGCCCAACTCGTATCCTGAATACCAATATCAGGCGAGTGTTGCGCTCCTCCGCGTTCTGTTCTGGGTTTTTTGGTGAGGACAGAAACTTGAGATGTGTGCCTAGATATTTTTGGTTGTGCTGGATGTGCTTGTGCTTAGACATTTTTGACAGTTCTTTGATGTTTGTGAGTCTAGATATTTTTGGTAGTATTTGGGTGCGTGCCTAGATATATCTGGTTGTGCTTATATGTGTGTGTGCAGGTTTTTGATTCGCGCATGTGTGAGCGGGTGTATTGGTATTTTTGGTGAAGAGAAGAAAATTTTGGCGTAATTTCTATTGCACTTGGACGTGTGTCTAGGTATTTTTGGTCGGGAGGAAAAAATTCTGGCGTTTACCTGGGCATTTTTTATTGCACTTGGATGCGAGTCTAGGTATTTTTCGTCTGGAGGAGAAACTTGTGTTTTTTATGGATTTTTGGTCCGAAAGACACTTGTGTGGTATGCCAAAGTGTGTTCGGTTTCGCGAGATATTTTGAGCTGTACGAAAGCACTTTTGACAGAGCGTAGAAACTCGTGCAGTAGGTCTTCAAGAACCATTATTTAGAAGACAGAAAAAAATCATGTGTACCACACACGATGCATGCATCACACGCCCAGCCCAGCCTTCACGTGAGATCGACTTGAGCTATTTAACATTTTTATCGAATTTCACTGGGCAAATAGAAATGACTTTAGTTTTTACTGTAGCTTAGCTATAGACTGGACAGGTTATCGCTTTTCGCTGTATGGGTTCGCGAAAAAAATAATTTTTTGATGCAAATTGTGTGTATGAAATGTTTTTTTGAAAAAAGAATTTTTTGGAATTGAACTTCAGAGCTGTAGTATTAAGAGCGAAGCGATTTCCTGTTATTCTCTTAAGAATGACTTACCATTTATCAGATAAATTTATCATGTATTTACCTCAGTTCATGAATTATGTTCTCATAATTTGTAACCCACTTGATCGATATCTAATTTATTGATGACAATTTTAAAATTATTATGCATCAGATCTGTATATATTTTACTTCCTGCTATTCGTCATTTCCCTGAGCGATTCATTATTTATTGATCGCATTTTATCATTTATAATTTATCGGAGCGATTTATCATTTATTTTACTCTGATTTATCGCTTATCAGAATGATTTATCATTTATTCACCCTTATTTATCATTATCATTTATCAGATCGGGTATCATTTAGCTATCACAATTGATCATTCATTGTATATCAGACCAGTTAACATTTAGGTATCACATTTCATCATTCATCAGGTCGTATTATCATATCGATATCACAATTCATAATTCATCAGATCGCTTTATCATTAAGTATCACCATTCATCATTCACCAGATAACTTTACCATTAAGTATCACCATTCATCATTCATCAGATCGTTTTATCATTATGTATCACCATTCATCATTCACCAGATAACTTTACCATTAAGTATCACCATTCATCATTCACCAGATAAGTTTTTCATTGAGTATCACCATTCATCATTCACCAGATAAGTTTATAATTTAGTATCACCATTCATCATTCATCAGATCGTTTTATCATTATGTATCACCATTCATCATTCATCAGATCGTTTTATCATTATGTATCACCATTCATCATTCACCAGATAACTTTACCATTAAGTATCACCATTCATCATTCATCATATAACTTTATCATTAAGTATCACCATTCATCATTCACCAGAGAGATATACCTAACACACAGACTCGCCCCATCGCTTGCTAATGAAATGGACCGTTATAATCTTTCTTATTACCGTCGACGCTCCCGTTGTACACATATATATATGTATACATATTCACTAATATGTATTCACTATATTTAAGTTGTACATATGTATTAACTAATGAACGTGGCAGTAATGACTAGAAACTGCAATTTACTTCCAGGCCATTTGCTGCCGAGCACATGCTGCACTGGCGGTGATTGTGTTCGTGTGTTCTGTGTGCGTTATGTGCATTTGTGTGTTCTGTGTACGTTTTGTGTGTTCTCTATGTGCGTTGTGTGCATTTGTGTGTTCTCTGAGTGCGTTTTGTGCATTTGTGTGTTCTCTTCATGCGTTTTGTGTGGCTGTGTGTTTTGTGTGTGAGTTTTGTGCGTTTGTGTTTTCTCTGAGTGTGTTGTGTGCATTTGTGTGCTCTCTGTGTGAATTTTGTGCGTTTGTGTGTTCTCTGTGTGCGTTGTGTGCATTTGTGTGTTCTCTGAGTGCGTTTTGTGCATTTGTGTGTTCTCTTCATGCGTTTTGTGTGGCTGTGTGTTTTGTGTGTGAGTTTTGTGCGTTTGTGTTTTCTCTGAGTGCGTTGTGTGCATTTGTGTGCTCTCTGTGTGAGTTTTGTGCGTTTGTGTGTTCTCTGTGTGCGTTGTGTGCATTTGTGTGTTCTCTGTGTGCGTTGTGTGCATTTGTGTGTTCTCTGTGTGCGTTGTGTGCATTTGTGTGCTCTCTGTGGGAGTTTTGTGCGTTTGTGTGTTCTCTGTGTGCGTTGTGTGCATTTGTGATTAAATAGAGTTATCATTACACGTACCATCATCACCATCATCACAACCACCAACACCACCATCACCAACAACACAAGAGGACCCAAGTTCCCCACCAAAATATCACTTCAACCTATGACTATATACAATTATCATCACAAGTACCATCATCACCATCATCACAACCACCAACACCACCATCACCAACAACACAAGAGGACCCAAGTTCCCCACCAAAATATCACTTTACCCTATGACTATATACAATTATCATCACAAGTACCATCATCACCATCATCACAACCACCAACACCACCATCACCAACAACACAAGAGGACCCAAGTTCCCCACCAAAATATCACTTCAACCTATGACTATATACAATTATCATCACAAGTACCATCATCACCATCATCACAACCACCAACACCACCATCACCAACAACACAAGAGGACCCAAGTTCCCCACCAAAATATCACTTTACCCTATGACTATATACAATTATCATCACAAGTACCATCATCACCATCATCACAACCACCAACACCACCATCACCAACAACACAAGAGGACCCAAGTTCCCCACCAAAATATCACTTCAACCTATGACTATATACAATTATCATCACAAGTACCATCATCACCATCATCACAACCACCAACACCACCATCACCAACAACACAAGAGGACCCAAGTTCCCCACCAAAATATCACTTTACCCTATGACTATATACAATTATCATCACAAGTACCATCATCACCATCATCACAACCACCAACACCACCATCACCAACAACACAAGAGGACCCAAGTTCCCCACCAAAATATCACTTCAACCTATGACTATATACAATTATCATCACAAGTACCATCATCACCATCATCACAACCACCAACACCACCATCACCAACAACACAAGAGGACCCAAGTTCCCCACCAAAATATCACTTTACCCTATGACTATATACAATTATCATCACAAGTACCATCATCACCATCATCACAACCACCAACACCACCATCACCAACAACACAAGAGGACCCAAGTTCCCCACCAAAATATCACTTTACCCTATGACTATATACAATTATCATCACAAGTACCATCATCACCATCATCACAACCACCAACACCACCATCACCAACAACACAAGAGGACCCAAGTTCCCCACCAAAATATCACTTTACCCTATGACTATATACAATTATCATCACAAGTACCATCATCACCATCATCACAACCACCAACACCACCATCACCAACAACACAAGAGGACCCAAGTTCCCCACCAAAATATCACTTTACCCTATGACTATATACAATTATCATCACAAGTACCATCATCACCATCATCACAACCACCAACACCACCATCACCAACAACACAAGAGGACCCAAGTTCCCCACCAAAATATCACTTTACCCTATGACTATATACAATTATCATCACAAGTACCATCATCACCATCATCACAACCACCAACACCACCATCACCAACAACACAAGAGGACCCAAGTTCCCCACCAAAATATCACTTTACCCTATGACTATATACAATTATCATCACAAGTACCATCATCACCATCATCACAACCACCAACACCACCATCACCAACAACACAAGAGGACCCAAGTTCCCCACCAAAATATCACTTTACCCTATGACTATATACAATTATCATCACAAGTACCATCATCACCATCATCACAACCACCAACACCACCATCACCAACAACACAAGAGGACCCAAGTTCCCCACCAAAATATCACTTTACCCTATGACTATATACAATTATCATCACAAGTACCATCATCACCATCATCACAACCACCAACACCACCATCACCAACAACACAAGAGGACCCAAGTTCCCCACCAAAATATCACTTTACCCTATGACTATATACAATTATCATCACAAGTACCATCATCACCATCATCACAACCACCAACACCACCATCACCAACAACACAAGAGGACCCAAGTTCCCCACCAAAATATCACTTTACCCTATGACTATATACAATTATCATCACAAGTACCATCATCACCATCATCACAACCACCAACACCACCATCACCAACAACACAAGAGGACCCAAGTTCCCCACCAAAATATCACTTTACCCTATGACTATATACAATTATCATCACAAGTACCATCATCACCATCATCACAACCACCAACACCACCATCACCAACAACACAAGAGGACCCAAGTTCCCCACCAAAATATCACTTTACCCTATGACTATATACAATTATCATCACAAGTACCATCATCACCATCATCACAACCACCAACACCACCATCACCAACAACACAAGAGGACCCAAGTTCCCCACCAAAATATCACTTTACCCTATGACTATATACAATTATCATCACAAGTACCATCATCACCATCATCACAACCACCAACACCACCATCACCAACAACACAAGAGGACCCAAGTTCCCCACCAAAATATCACTTTACCCTATGACTATATACAATTATCATCACAAGTACCATCATCACCATCATCACAACCACCAACACCACCATCACCAACAACACAAGAGGACCCAAGTTCCCCACCAAAATATCACTTCACCCCAAGAAGAGACAGCGCAAGTCTAGCTCCCCAATATTCCGGTGATCGATGGCGCAAAAAATTTGGAGGGGTAGAATTTCTCCATTCTTGTGCGCCGTGGCAATCCAGGTCTATTTATCATGGCGCGCAATCCTGGCAATCTCTGGCAGTTTTTGCAATCCCGATTTCAAAGCGATCGAACCGCGGGACAATCATTTGGGCCATTTGAACGTATTGTTATAGCTGTTATTTTTATTATTATTATTATATTATTTCTGTTATTATTATTATTGTTGTTTTATTATTGCTATTATTATTTAATTATTATTATTATTCTTGAAATTTTTATTACCCTAAGCAGTTTCTGACTGATAGAGGAAAATATATTTATATGAGTTAACGCCTGTATTAAAACATTGAAAGTTAGATGTAATTATCACTGTTTACACTTGTTCCCTCGGTTTACATCTCGGATTAGCATCTTCGATTTGCATTTTGATTAGCGTCCGTTACCAACATCCTTCATTAGCAATCTCGATCAGCACCCTCGATTTGCATCCACCATTAGCACAGAGCTACCTGGTAATCACGCAGCAATAGCGACCTGGTAATCCAATAGCGACCTGGTAATCCAATAGCCACCTGGTAATCCAATAGCGACCTGGTAATTCAATAGTGACCTGGTAATCCAATAGCAATCTGGTAATCCAAAAGCAACCTGGTAATCCAATAGCTACCTGGTAATCCAATAGCTACCTGGTAATCCAAAGCGACCTGGTAATCCAATAGCGACCTGGTAATCCTATAGCGACCTGGTAATCCAATAGCGACCTGGTAATCCAATAGCGACCTGGTAATCCAATAGCGACCTGGTAATCCAATAGCGACCTGGTAATCCATTAGCGACCTGGTAATCCATTAGCGACCTGGTAATCCAATTGCGACCTGGTAATCCAATAGCGACCTGGTAATCCAATAGCGACCTGGTAATCCAATAGCGACCTGGTAATCCAATAGCGACCTGGTAATCCAATAGCGACCTGGTAATCCAATAGTGACCTGGTAATCCAATAGCGACCTGGTAATCCAATAGCGACCTGGTAATCCAATAGCGACCTGGTAATCCATTAGCGACCTGGTAATCCATTAGTGACCTGGTAATCCATTAGCGACCTGGTAATCCATTATCGACCTGGTAATCCATTAGCGACCTGGTAATCCAATAGCGACCTGGTAATCCATTAGCGACCTGGTAATCCAATAGCGACCTGGTAATCCAATTGCGACCTGGTAATCCAATAGCGACCTGGTAATCCAATAGCGACCTGGTAATCCATTAGCGACCTGGTAATCCATTAGCGACCTGGTAATCCATTAGCGACCTGGTAATCCATTAGCGACCTGGTAATCCATTAGCGACCTGGTAATCCAATAGCGACCTGGTAATCCATTAGCGACCTGGTAATCCATTAGCGACCTGGTAATCCATTAGCGACCTGGTAATCCATTAGCGACCTGGTAATCCATTAGCGACCTGGTAATCCAATAGCGACCTGGTAATCCATTAGCGACCTGGTAATCCAATAGCGACCTGGTAATCCATTAGCGACCTGGTAATCCATTAGCGACCTGGTAATCCATTAGCGACCTGGTAATCCAATAGCGACCTGGTAATCCATTAGCGACCTGGTAATCCATTAGCGACCTGGTAATCCATTAGCGACCTGGTAATCCATTAGCGACCTGGTAATCCATTAGCGACCTGGTAATCCATTAGCGACCTGGTAATCCATTAGCGACCTGGTAATCCGTTAGCGACCTGGTAATCCAATTGCGACCTGGTAATCCATTAGCGACCTGGTAATCCATAAGCGACCTGGTAATCCATTAGCGACCTGGTAATCCATTAGCGACCTGGTAATCCAATTGCGACCTGGTAATCCATTAGCGAAATGGTAATCCATTAGCCACCTGGAAATCCATTAGCGACCTGGTAATCCAATTGCGACCTGGTAATCCATTAGCAACCTGGTAATCCATTAACGACCTGGTAATCCATTAGCGACCTGGTAATCCATTAGCGACCTGGTAATCCATTAGCGACCTGGTAATCCAATAGCGACCTGGTTCCATTAGCGACCTGGTAATCCATTAGCGACCTGGTAATCCGTTAACGACCTGGAAATCCAATTGCGACCTGGTAATCCATTAGTGACCTGGTAATCCGTTAGCGACCTGGTAATCCATTAGCGACCTGGTAATCCATTAGCGACCTGGTAATCCAATAGCGACCTGGTAATCCAATAGCGACCTGGTAATCCAATAGCGACCTGGTAATCCATTAGCGACCTGGTAATCCATTAGCGACCTGGTAATCCATTAGCGACCTGGTAATCCATTAGCGACCTGGTTATCCAATAGCGACCTGGTAATCCATTAGCGACCTGGTTATCCATTAGCGACCTGGTAATCCATTAGCGACCTGGTAATCCATTAGCGACCTGGTAATCCAATAGCGACCTGGTAATCCAATTGCGACCAGGTAATCCAAATGCGACCTGGTAATCCAATAGCGACCTGGTAATCCAATAGCGACCTGGTAATCCATTAGCGACCTGGTAATCCATTAGCGACCTGGTAATCCAATTGCGACCTGGTAATCCATTAGCGACCTGGTAATCCATTAGCGACTTGGTAATCCATTAGCGACCTGGTAATCCAATTGCGACCTGGTAATCCATTAGCGACCTGGTAATCCATTAGCGACCTGGTAATCCATTAGCGACCTGGTAATCCATTAGCGACCTGGTAATCCATTAGCGACCTGGTAATCCATTAGCGACCTGGTAATCCATTAGCGACCTGGTAATCCATTAGCGACCTGGTAATCCATTAGCGACCTGGTAATCCATTAGCGACCTGGTAATCCATTAGCGACCTGGTAATCCATTAGCGACCTGGTAATCCAATTGCGACCTGGTAATCCAATAGTGACCTGGTAATCCATTAGCGACCTGGTAATCTAAAAGCAACTTGGTAATCCAATAGCTACCTGGTAATCCAATAGCAATCTGGTAATCCATTAGCGACCTGGTAATCCAATAGCGACCTGGTAATCTAATAGCA
The DNA here is from genome assembly GCA_030386875.1 of Morinoia aosen. Lineage (NCBI taxonomy): Eukaryota > Metazoa > Arthropoda > Malacostraca > Amphipoda > Talitridae > Morinoia > Morinoia aosen. The sequence goes on along the minus strand of CM059579.1, from coordinate 61,109,592 downwards.
ACCTTGTAATCCAGAGCGTCCTGGTAATCCAAAGCGTCCTGGTAATCCAAAATCTACCTGGTAATCTAATAGCAACCTTGTAATCCAGAGCGTCCTGGTAATCTAATAGTGACCTGGTATACCAATAGCTACCTGGTAATCCAATAGCGACCTGGTAATCCAATAGCCACCTGGTAATCCAAAGCATCCTGGTAATCCGATAGTGACCTGGTATACCAATAGCTACCTGGTAATCCGATAGCGACCTGGTATACCAATAGCTACCTGGTAATCCAATAGCGACCTGGTATACCAATAGCTACCTGGTAATCCAATAGCGACCTGGTATACCAATAGCTACCTGGTAATCCAATAGCGACCTGGTATACCAATAGCTACCTGGTAATCCAATAGCGACCTGTTAATCCAATAGCGACCTGGTAATCCAATAGCGACCTGTTAATCCAATAGCGACCTGGTAATCCAATAGCGACCTGGTAATCCAATAGCAACCTGGTAATCCAATAGCGACCTGGTAATCCAATAGCGACCTGTTAATCCAATAGCAACCTGGTAATCCAATAGCGACCTGGTAATTCATTAGCGACCTGGTAATCCAATAGCGACCTGGTAATCCAATAGCGACCTGGTAATCCAATAGCGACCTGGTAATCCATTAGCGACCTGGTAATCCAATAGTGACCTGGTAATCCAATAGCGACCTGGTAATCCAATAGCGACCTGGTAATCCCATAGCGACCTGGTAATCCAATAGCGACCTGGTAACCCATTAGCGACCTGGTAATCCAATAGCGACCTGTTAATCCAATAGCTACCTGGTATACCAATAGCTACCTGGTAATCCAAAGCGTCCTGGTAATCCAATAGTGACCTGGTATACCAATAGCTACCTGGTAATCCAATAGCGACCTGGTAATCCAATAGCGACCTGGTAATCCATTAGCGACCTGGTAATCCAATAGCGACCTGGTAATCCATTAGCGACCTGGTAATCCAATAGCGACCTGTTAATCCAATAGCTACCTGGTATACCAATAGCTACCTGGTAATCCAATAGCGACCTGTTAATCCAATAGCTACCTGGTATACCAATAGCTACCTGGTAATCCATTAGCGACCTGGTAATCCAATAGCGACCTGGTAATCCAATAGCGACCTGGTAATCCAATAGCGACCTGGTAATCCATTAGCGACCTGGTAATCCAATAGCGACCTGGTAATCCATTAGCGACTTGGTAATCCAATAGCGACCTGTTAATCCAATAGCTACCTGGTATACCAATAGCTACCTGGTAATCCAATAGCGACCTGGTAATCCATTAGCGACCTGGTAATCCAATCGCGACCTGGTAATCCAATAGCGACCTGGTAATCCAATAGCGACCTGGTAATCCATTAGCGACCTGGTAATCCATTAGCGACCTGGTAATCCATTAGCGACCTGGTAATCCATTAGCGACCTGGTAATCCATTAGCGACCTGGTAATCCATTAGCGACCTGGTAATCCAATAGCGACCTGGTAATCCATTAGCGACCTGGTAATCCAATAGCGACCTGGTTCTCCATTAGCGACCTGGTAATCCATTAGCGACCTGGTAATCCATTAGCGACCTGGTAATCTAATAGCGACCTGGTAATCCAATAGCGACCTGGTAATCTATTAGCGACCTGGTAATCCATTAGCGACCTAGTAATCCATTAGCGACCTGGTAATCCAATAGCGACCTGGTAATCCATTAGCGACCTGGTAATCCATTAGCGAACTGGTAATCCGTTAGCGACCTGGTAATCCAATTGCGACCTGGTAATCCATTAGCGACCTGGTAATCCATAAGCGACCTGGTAATCCATTAGCGACCTGGTAATCCATTAGCGACCTGGTAATCCAATTGCGACCTGGTAATCCATTAGCGAAATGGTAATCCATTAGCGACCTGGTAATCCATTAGCGACCTGGTAATCCAATTGCGACCTGGTAATCCATTAGCAACCTGGTAATCCATTACCGACCTGGTAATCCATTAGCGACCTGGTAATCCATTAGCGACCTGGTAATCCATTAGCGACCTGGTAATCCAATAGCGACCTGGTAATCCATTAGCGACCTGGTAATCCATTAGCGACCTGGTAATCCATTAGCGACCTGGAAATCCAATTGCGACCTGGTAATCCATTAGCGACCTGGTAATCCATTAGCGACCTGGTAATCCATAAGCGACCTGGTAATCCATTAGCGACCTGGTAATCCAATAGCGCCTTGGTAATCCAATAGCGACCTGGTAATCCAATAGCGACCTGGTAATCCATTAGCGACCTGGTAATCCATTAGTGACCTGGTAATCCATCAGCGACCTGGTAATCCATTAGCGACCTGGTAATCCAATAGCGACCTGGTAATCCAATAGCGACCTGGTAATCCAATAGCGACCTGGTAATCCATTAGCGACCTGGTTATCCATTAGCGACCTGGTAATCCATTAGCGACCTGGTAATCCATTAGCGACCTGGTAATCCAATAGCGACCTGGTAATCCAATTGCGACCTGGTAATCCAATTGCGACCTGGTAATCCATTAGCGACCTGGTAATCCATTAGCGACCTGGTAATCCATTAGCGACCTGGTAATCCAATAGCGACCTGGTAATCCAATAGCGACCTGGTAATCCAATAGCGACCTGGTAATCCATTAGCGACCTGGTAATCCATTAGCGACCTGGTAATCCATTAGCGACCTGGTAATCCATTAGCGACCTGGTAATCCATTAGCGACCTGGTAATCCATTAGCGACCTGGTAATCCATTAGCGACCTGGTAATCCATTAGCGACCTGGTAATCCATTAGCGACCTGGTAATCCATTAGCGACCTGGTAATCCATTAGCGACCTGGTAATCCAATTGCGACCTGGTAATCCATTAGCGACCTGGTAATCCATTAGCGACCTGGTAATCCATTAGCGACCTGGTAATCCAATTGCGACCTGGTAATCCATTAGCGACCTGGTAATCCATTAGCGACCTGGTAATCCATTAGCGACCTGGTAATCCATTAGCGACCTGGTAATCCATTAGCGACCTGGTAATCCATTAGCGACCTGGTAATCCATTAGCGACCTGGTAATCCAATAGCGACCTGGTAATCCAATAGCGACCTGGTAATCCATTAGCGACCTGGTAATCCATTAGCGACCTGAAATCCATTAGCGACCTGGTAATCCATTAGCGACCTGGTAATCCATTAGCGACCTGGTAATCCATTAGCGACCTGGTAATCCAATAGCGACCTGGTTCCTTTAGCGACCTGGTAATCCAATAGCGACCTGATAATCCAATAGCGACCTGGTAATCCAATAGCGACCTGGTAATCCATTAGCGACCTGGTAATCCAATAGCGACCTGGTAATCCAATAGCGACCTGGTAATCCAATAGCGACCTGGTAATCCAATAGCGACCTGGTAATCCAATAGCGACCTGGTAATCCATTAGCGACCTGGTAATCCAATAGCGATCTGTTAATCCAATAGCTACCTGGTATACCAATAGCTACCTGGTAATCCAAAGCGTCCTGGTAATCCAATAGTGACCTGGTATACCAATAGCTACCTGGTAATCCAATAGCGACCTGGTAATCCAATAGCGACCTGGTAATCCATTTGCGACCTGGTAATCCAATAGCGACCTGTTAATCCAATAGCGACCTGGTAATCCAATATCGACCTGGTAATCCATTAGCGACCTGGCAATCCAATAGCGACCTGGTAATCCATTAGCGACCTGGTAATCCAATAGCGACCTGTTAATCCAATAGCTACCTGGTATACCAATAGCTACCTGGTAATCCAATAGCGACCTGGTAATCCATTAGCGACCTGGTAATCCAATAGCGACCTGGTAATCCAATAGCGACCTGGTAATCCAATAGCGACCTGGTAATCCAATAGCGACCTGGTAATCCATTAGCGACCTGGTAATCCAATAGCGACCTGTTAATCCAATAGCTACCTGGTATACCAATAGCTACCTGGTAATCCAATAGCGACCTGTTAATCCAATTGCGACCTGTTAATCCAATAGCTACCTGGTATACCAATAGCTACCTGGTAATCCATTAGCGACCTGGTAATCCAATAGCGACCTGTTAATCCAATAGCTACCTGGTATACCAATAGCTACCTGGTAATCCAATAGCTACCTGGTAATTTAATAGCGACCTGTTAATCCAATAGCGACCTGGTAATCCAATAGCGACCTGTTAATCCAATAGCTACCTGGTAATCCAATAGCGACCTGGTATACCAATAGCTACCTGGTAATCCAATAGCGACCTGGTATACCAATAGCTACCTGGTAATCCAAAGCGTCCTGGTAATCCAATAGTGACCTGGTATACCAATAGCTACCTGGTAATCCAATAGCGACCTGGTAATCCAATAGCGACCTGGTAATCCAAAGCGTCCTGGTAATCCAATAGTTACCTGGTATACCAATAGCTACCTGGTAATCCAATAGCGACCTGGTATACCAATAGCTACCTGGTAATCCAATAGCGACCTGGTATACCAATAGCTACCTGGTAATCCAATAGCGACCTGGTATACCAATAGCTACCTGGTAATCCAATAGCGACCTGGTATACCAATAGCTACCTGGTAATCCAATAGCGACCTGTTAATCCAATAGCGACCTGGTAATCCAATAGCGACCTGTTAATCCAATAGCGACCTGGTAATCCAATAGCGACCTGGTAATCCAATAGCGACCTGGTTCCAATAGCGACCTGGTAATCCAATAGCGACCTGTTAATCCAATAGCGACCTGGTAATCCAATAGCGACCTGGTAATCCATTAGCGACCTGGTAATCCAATAGCGACCTGGTAATCCAATAGCGACCTGGTAATCCAATAGCGACCTGGTAATCCATTAGCGACCTGGTAATCCAATAGCGACCTGGTAATCCAATAGCGACCTGGTAATCCAATAGCGACCTGGTAATCCAATAGCGACCTGGTAATCCAATAGCGACCTGGTAATCCATTAGCGACCTGGTAATCCAATAGCGACCTGTTAATCCAATAGCTACCTGGTATACCAATAGCTACCTGGTAATCCGAAGCGTCCTGGTAATCCAATAGTGACCTGGTATACCAATAGCTACCTGGTAATCCAATAGCGACCTGGTAATCCAATAGCGACCTGGTAATCTATTAGCGACCTGGTAATCCAATAGCGACCTGTTAATCCAATAGCGACCTGGTAATCCAATAGCGACCTGGTAATCCATTAGCGACCTGGTAATCCAATAGCGACCTGGTAATCCATTAGCGACCTGGTAATCCAATAGCGACCTGTTAATCCAATAGCTACCTGGTATACCAATAGCTACCTGGTAATCCAATAGCGACCTGGTAATCCATTAGCGACCTGGTAATCCAATAGCGACCTGGTAATCCAATAGCGACCTGGTAATCCAATAGCGACCTGGTAATCCAATAGCGACCTGGTAATCCATTAGCGACCTGGTAATCCAATAGCGACCTGGTATACCAATAGCTACCTGGTAATCCAATAGCGACCTGTTAATCCAATAGCGATCTGTTAATCCAATAGCTACCTGGTATACCAATAGCTACCTGGTAATCCAATAGCGATCTGTTAATCCAATAGCTACCTGGTATACCAATAGCTACCTGGTAATCCAATAGCGACCTGTTAATCCAATAGCGACCTGTTAATCCAATAGCTACCTGGTATACCAATAGCTACCTGGTAATCCATTATCGACCTGGTAATCCAATAGCGACCTGTTAATCCAATAGCTACCTGGTATACCAATAGCTACCTGGTAATCCAATAGCTACCTGGTAATCCAATAGCGACCTGTTAATCCAATAGCGACCTGGTAATCCAATAGCGACCTGTTAATCCAATAGCTACCTGGTATACCAATAGCTACCTGGTAATCCAATAGCTACCTGGTATACCAATAGCTACCTGGTAATCCAATAGCGACCTGTTAATCCAATAGCTACCTGGTATACCAATAGCTACCTGGTAATCCAATAGCGACCTGGTAATCCAATAGCGACCTGGTAATCCAATAGCGACCTGTTAATCCAATAGCGACCTGGTAATCCAATAGCGACCTGTTAATCCAATCGCGACCTGGTAATCCAATAGCGACCTGGTAATCCATTAGCGACCTGGTAATCCAATAGCGACCTGGTAATCCAATAGCGACCTGGTAATCCAATAGCGACCTGGTAATCCATTAGCGACCTGGTATACCAATAGCTACCTGGCAATCCAATAGCGACCTGTTAATCCAATAGCGACCTGGTAATCCAATAGCGACCTGTTAATCCAATAGCGACCTGGTAATCCAATAGCGACCTGGTAATCCATCAGCGACCTGGTAATCCAATAGCGACCTGGTAATCCAATAGCGACCTGGTAATCCAATAACTACCTGGTAATCCAATAGCGACCTGGTAATCCAATAGCGACCTGGTAATCCAATAGCGACCTGGAAATCCATTAGCGACCTGGTAATCCAATAGCGACCTGGTAATCCAATAGCGACCTGGTAATCCAATAACTACCTGGTAATCCAATAGCGACCTGGTAATCAATTGGCGACCTGGTAATCCAATAACTACCTGGTAATCCAATAGCAACCTGGTAATCCAAAAGCAATCTGGTAATCCAATAACTACCTGGTAATCCAATAGCGACCTGGTAATCCATTAGCGACCTGGTAATCCAATAGCGACCTGGTAATCCATTAGCGACCTGGTAATCCAATAGCGACCTGTTAATCCAATAGCTACCTGGTAATCCAAAGCGTCCTGGTAATCCAATAGTGACCTGGTATACCAATAGCTACCTGGTAATCCAATAGCGACCTGGTAATCCAATAGCGACCTGGTAATCCATTAGCGACCTGGTAATCCAATAGCGACCTGTTAATCCAATAGCGACCTGGTAATCCAATAGCGACCTGGTAATCCATTAGCGACCTGGTAATCCAATAGCGACCTGGTAATCCATTAGCGACCTGGTAATCCAATAGCGACCTGTTAATCCAATTGCTACCTGGTATACCAATAGCTACCTGGTAATCCAATAGCGACCTGGTAATCCATTAGCGACCTGGTAATCCAATAGCGACCTGGTAATCCAATAGCGACCTGGTAATCCAATAGCGACCTGGTAATCCAATAGCGACCTGGTAATCCATTAGCGACCTGGTAATCCAATAGCGACCTGTTAATCCAATAGCGACCTGGTAATCCAATAGTGACCTGGTAATCCAATAGCGACCTGTTAATCCAATAGCGACCTGGTAATCCAATAGCGACCTGTTAATCCAATAGCGACCTGGTAATCCAATCGCGACCTGGTAATCCAATAGCGACCTGTTAATCCAATAGCGACCTGGTAATCCAATAGCGACCTGTTAATCCAATAGCGACCTGGTAATCCAATAGCGACCTGGTAATCCATTAGCGACCTGTTAATCCAATAGCGACCTGTTAATCCAATAGCGACCTGGTAATCCAAAAGTGACCTGGTAATCCAATAGCGACCTGTTAATCCAATAGCGACCTGGTAATCCAATAGCGACCTGTTAATCCAATAGCGACCTGGTAATCCAATAGCGACCTGATAATCCATTAGCGACCTGGTAATCCAATAGCGACCTGGTAATCCAATAGCGACCTGGTAATCCAATAGCGACCTGTTAATCCAATAGCGACCTGTTAATCCAATAGCGACCTGGTAATCCATTAGCGACCTGGTATACCAATAGCTACCTGGCAATCCAATAGCGACCTGTTAATCCAATAGCGACCTGGTAATCCAATAGCGACCTGTTAATCCAATAGCGACCTGGTAATCCAATAGCGACCTGGTAATCCATTAGCGACCTGGTAATCCAATAGCGACCTGGTAATCCAATAGCGACCTGGTAATCCAATAACTACCTGGTAATCCAATAGCGACCTGGTAATCCAATAGCGACCTGGTAATCCAATAGCGACCTGGTAATCCATTAGCGACCTAGTAATCCAATAGCGACCTGGTAATCCAATAGCGACCTGGTAATCCAATAACTACCTGGTAATCCAATAGCGACCTGGTAATCAATTGGCGACCTGGTAATCCAATAACTACCTGGTAATCCAATAGCAACCTGGTAATCCAAAAGCAATCTGGTAATCCAATAACTACCTGGTAATCCAATAGCGACCTGGTAATCCATTAGCGACCTGGTAATCCAATAGCGACCTGGTAATCCATTAGCGACCTGGTAATCCAATAGCGACCTGTTAATCCAATAGCTACCTGGTAATCCAAAGCGTCCTGGTAATCCAATAGTGACCTGGTATACCAATAGCTACCTGGTAATCCAATAGCGACCTGGTAATCCAATAGCGACCTGGTAATCCATTAGCGACCTGGTAATCCAATAGCGACCTGTTAATCCAATAGCGACCTGGTAATCCAATAGCGACCTGGTAATCCATTAGCGACCTGGTAATCCAATAGCGACCTGGTAATCCATTAGCGACCTGGTAATCCAATAGCGACCTGTTAATCCAATTGCTACCTGGTATACCAATAGCTACCTGGTAATCCAATAGCGACCTGTTAATCCAATAGCGACCTGGTAATCCAAAAGTGACCTGGTAATCCAATAGCGACCTGTTAATCCAATAGCGACCTGGTAATCCAATAGCGACCTGTTAATCCAATAGCGACCTGGTAATCCAATAGTGACCTGGTAATCAATTGGCGACCTGGTAATCCAATAACTACCTGGTAATCCAATAGCAACCTGGTAATCCAAAAGCAATCTGGTAATCCAATAACTACCTGGTAATCCAATAGCGACCTGGTAATCCATTAGCGACCTGGTAATCCAATAGCGACCTGGTAATCCATTAGCGACCTGGTAATCCAATAGCGACCTGTTAATCCAATAGCTACCTGGTAATCCAAAGCGTCCTGGTAATCCAATAGTGACCTGGTATACCAATAGCTACCTGGTAATCCAATAGCGACCTGGTAATCCAATAGCGACCTGGTAATCCATTAGCGACCTGGTAATCCAATAGCGACCTGTTAATCCAATAGCGACCTGGTAATCCAATAGCGACCTGGTAATCCATTAGCGACCTGGTAATCCAATAGCGACCTGGTAATCCATTAGCGACCTGGTAATCCAATAGCGACCTGTTAATCCAATTGCTACCTGGTATACCAATAGCTACCTGGTAATCCAATAGCGACCTGGTAATCCATTAGCGACCTGGTAATCCAATAGCGACCTGGTAATCCAATAGCGACCTGGTAATCCAATAGCGACCTGGTAATCCAATAGCGACCTGGTAATCCATTAGCGACCTGGTAATCCAATAGCGACCTGTTAATCCAATAGCGACCTGGTAATCCAATAGTGACCTGGTAATCCAATAGCGACCTGTTAATCCAATAGCGACCTGGTAATCCAATAGCGACCTGTTAATCCAATAGCGACCTGGTAATCCAATAGCGACCTGGTAATCCAATAGCGACCTGTTAATCCAATAGCGACCTGGTAATCCAATAGCGACCTGTTAATCCAATAGCGACCTGGTAATCCAATAGCGACCTGGTAATCCATTAGCGACCTGTTAATCCAATAGCGACCTGTTAATCCAATAGCGACCTGGTAATCCAAAAGTGACCTGGTAATCCAATAGCGACCTGTTAATCCAATAGCGACCTGGTAATCCAATAGCGACCTGTTAATCCAATAGCGACCTGGTAATCCAATAGCGACCTGATAATCCATTAGCGACCTGGTAATCCAATAGCGACCTGGTAATCCAATAGCGACCTGGTAATCCAATAGCGACCTGTTAATCCAATAGCGACCTGTTAATCCAATAGCGACCTGGTAATCCATTAGCGACCTGGTATACCAATAGCTACCTGGCAATCCAATAGCGACCTGTTAATCCAATAGCGACCTGGTAATCCAATAGCGACCTGTTAATCCAATAGCGACCTGGTAATCCAATAGCGACCTGGTAATCCATTAGCGACCTGGTAATCCAATAGCGACCTGGTAATCCAATAGCGACCTGGTAATCCAATAACTACCTGGTAATCCAATAGCGACCTGGTAATCCAATAGCGACCTGGTAATCCAATAGCGACCTGGTAATCCATTAGCGACCTAGTAATCCAATAGCGACCTGGTAATCCAATAGCGACCTGGTAATCCAATAACTACCTGGTAATCCAATAGCGACCTGGTAATCAATTGGCGACCTGGTAATCCAATAACTACCTGGTAATCCAATAGCAACCTGGTAATCCAAAAGCAATCTGGTAATCCAATAACTACCTGGTAATCCAATAGCGACCTGGTAATCCATTAGCGACCTGGTAATCCAATAGCGACCTGGTAATCCATTAGCGACCTGGTAATCCAATAGCGACCTGTTAATCCAATAGCTACCTGGTAATCCAAAGCGTCCTGGTAATCCAATAGTGACCTGGTATACCAATAGCTACCTGGTAATCCAATAGCGACCTGGTAATCCAATAGCGACCTGGTAATCCATTAGCGACCTGGTAATCCAATAGCGACCTGTTAATCCAATAGCGACCTGGTAATCCAATAGCGACCTGGTAATCCATTAGCGACCTGGTAATCCAATAGCGACCTGGTAATCCATTAGCGACCTGGTAATCCAATAGCGACCTGTTAATCCAATTGCTACCTGGTATACCAATAGCTACCTGGTAATCCAATAGCGACCTGTTAATCCAATAGCGACCTGGTAATCCAAAAGTGACCTGGTAATCCAATAGCGACCTGTTAATCCAATAGCGACCTGGTAATCCAATAGCGACCTGTTAATCCAATAGCGACCTGGTAATCCAATAGTGACCTGGTAATCCAATAGTGACCTGGTATACCAATAGCTACCTGGTAATCCAATAGCGACCTGGTAATCCAATAGCTACCTGTTAATCCAATAGCGACCTGGTAATCCAATAGCGACCTGGTAATCCAATAGCGACCTGGTAATCCAATAGTGACCTGGTAATCCAATAGCAACCTGGTAATCCAATAGCGACCTGGTAATCCAATAGCGACCTGGTAATCCAATAGCGACCTGGTAATCCAATAGCGACCTGGTAATCCAATAGCGACCTGGTAATCCAATGGCGACCTGGTAATCCATTAGCGACCTGGTAATCCAATAGCGACCTGGTAATCCAATAGCTACCTGGTAATAAAATAGCTACCTGGTAATCCAATAGCTACCTGGTAATCCAATAGCTACCTGGTAATCCAATAGCAACCTGGTAATCCAAAAGCAACCTGGTAATCCATTAGCTACCTGGTAATCCAATAGCAACCTGGTAAGCCAATAGCAATCTGGTAATCCAATAGCGACCTGGTAATCCAATAGCAACCTGGTAATCCAATAGCAAACTGGTAATCCAATAGCTACCTGGTAATCCAAAAGCAACCAATCAAGACCTCGTAAATGAAATACCAATCACACCCAACGCAATTCTACCTCGTGAAGAGAATTGGAATCTCTCGCCAGTATCAGGCATCGAAGTCAATTCATTCGGAACTTTAATGAACGAACTTTCCTAACTTGATGTATTTCACCTCGAAGACGTGTGAAATTAACTAATTTTCTCGATTGACCGGTTTCTATGAGCAAGTCCTGCAAAATTTCCAAGTTCATTATTAGCTGTCGATATTTAAGGCTTTAAACTTTCAGTGATTGAGTTTATTTCAAGCGTGAAAATTCCAGATGCGAACTTCTCTTCTCTATACTTAACAAAAAGATACTGTTCAAAATTCCGGATTAAGCTGATTCAATTGGCCGCTTTTGAAGAGGCGTCAGATCAGGTGCAGCAACATACAAGAAAGGGTTAAAAATATCAGTTCTATAGCTCTACAAAAACTAACATAGCGTGAGCAATTTATCCCACAAATTTCCTTCGATAAAATATTTCGGAAGCTGCACTTTTTATCCAGATCCTGTTCTATCCATGGAAGCATTCCAGGAAGTCAAATATTTTATACAGCGCCCGTTTCCATCATGAAAATGTTCAAGGAAGCTAAAAATTTTATCCAGCGCCCGTTTCCATCCATGAAAATGTTCAAGGAAGCTATTAATTTTATCCAGCACCCGTTTCCGTCCATGGGAGTGTTTCAGAAAGCTAATAGTTTTATCCAGGGCCCGTTTCCATCCATGGAAGTGTTCCAGGAAGCCAAAACTTTTATCCAGCGCCCGTTTCCATCCATGGAAGTGTTCCAGAAAGCTAATAGTTTTATCCAGCGCCCATTTCCATCCGTGGAAGTGTTCCAGGAAGCCAAAAATTTAATCCAGCGCCCATTTCCATCCATGGAAGCATCCCTGGAAGCCGCACTTTTCATCCTGCTCGCCTTTTTATCCAAGGAAACATCCCTGGAACTAATTTTTTGGTACATTTATCACCTCCCTCGTCGTTTTCATGTCGATGTCCTCAACGACCGAGAATTTTTTTAATCGGGAATAAATTTTCCTAAAAAGAAAAAAGTCACATGTGGCAGAATCTGGCAAATTCGGTGACAATCGGACGTGATTAATTTCGCGCAAAGCCTAAAACTGTAGCGTGAGATGCGCTGAATGATCGAGCAGGGGGGTTGTGATTTGTCTTTTACGATATATTTTGTTATTTTATTTAGAAGAACAGTTACGACTGTTCTACAGTCATGCCACTGTCACAATACATTCAAGCTACAGTCATGCTACAGTACAGTCACACAACACTCAAGCTACAGTCATGCCATAGCAAAGCTGGGCGTTATCGCGATAAATTATCGCGATAGTTTATCGCGTTAACGATTTCGGGTTATCGGTTATCCGATAATTTTTTCCCGAGTTAACGATTTATCGGTATCGCCGATACTTATGGTTCCAAACTATCGATAATCGATAATTTCAGTTTTTCCCGCTAGGATTCGACATGACGGGGCGGGACGAGTTCGGGACAGGAACTATACGTGTAGGATGTACGTGTTATGGTGTGATAAGGTTGGCCTCTTTCGTGGCTTTTTTGATCAAAAGTGTGGCCTCATGGGGACTGGGACATCTGGCAACCCTGTGGGTGAGACCGTGACGACACGTATTCAGTTCGTATTTAGCTCCTCTGATCTTTGGATGTGCATTCAAGTCCGTCTTGTTTCAGGTCAAACTTGCATTATATTAATTCATTGATAATATGAGTGATATAGAAGAACTTAGTGATAGCGATAGGGAGGTAACCAGTGGCCCTAGTGGAGCTAGACTAGCTCCACTAGGGCCATTTTTGTTGTATTATTGACGTTGGCGACTTGGCGTATAATTCTAGTGTACCAATTTCGTTATCGCATGTATCAGAATTTTGGATTTATCGATTAATCGGTTATCGATTATCGGCGATAATTTTTTCGCCAATTATCGATTATCGGTTATCGCCGATAAGGTTTTCGTTATCGATTTATTGGTTATCGCGATAACGTTTTTTCGTTTTCGTGCCCACCACTGTGCCATAGTCGCACTACACTCAAGCTACAGTCATGCCACAGTCACACAACAGTGACACTACAAAGTCTCACTCATGTTAAAATTGTAAATTGTCTTTTTCTCTTTGATATGGGCAGTTAGTGATGATACAAACCAATATATTTGCCGCAGTCCCTGATATTGACATGTTCATGTAAGACTTTTTTTTTGCACATCGTTTCTAGCAGGACTCGAGATAAGGCTCCCCTCTGAAATGAAAACATGATGCGTTCTGTTTGGTTTCGTATTAAACATCCCGTATTCCAGCTTTGGTATTGAAACTTCAAAGAAAGAAAAACTGAGGTCGGCTATTGAGGATTAGATTCCACTTACGGAGGTTCACAAGAAGGAGCTACAAAGCGAACCGCCTGTGCCTGCATCACATGTTAAACTGCAATTGGAAATGAGATCTTTGTGTCTCCCATCGAAACAAAAAATGTTTCAATTTCCGGATCGTAGATCTCAGAGTTATTGCTCCTTATAAGTTGTAATAACAGAGTTATCAGATATTATGTTGTGTAAAATCAGAGTTATTGCACCTCACAAGTTATACGAACAGAGTTATCAGATACTATATTGTGTAATATCAGAGATATTGCGCCTTAATAAGCATATGAAGCTCCTAGAATCATAAAGTATTTAGCAGCGCAATATGTATCGAAAACGAATTTTTCAAACCCAAATGTCACCCCAAATCTTCCTCTGCCTGAGGAGTGAGTTGCAGGTACAGAAAGATGGTCGGCAATGGTAGAAAATCAACGTAAGTCGAGATGAGACACACGGGTTTCAAAGTCAACAAATTTCGATGCTGTTTCCTGATGTTTTTAAAAAGATATGTTTTATCACTTATGTTTCTTAAGACAACATAAAAACAGTGAAAACTAGCATGGGTCATAGGTACTAAGGTAGGTTATGAAAATGCGTAAGTTGTTCGGGCTTATATAGAGTAAGTAATCTGAATAGCGTAGAGAGAGGCATTTGTTGTAGTTGTGTTGTTGCAGAGAGTGTGGGTTGTAGAGTTTAAGTTGTAGATAGTGTAAGTTGTAGACAGTGTACGTTGTAGAGTCTAAGTTGTAGATAGTGTAAGTTGTATACAGTGTACGTTGTAGAGTTAAAGTTGTAAATAGTGTAAGTTGTAGACAGTGTAAGTTGTAGAGAGTATAAAATGTAGACAGTGTAAATTGTAGACAGAGTAAGTTGTAGACAGTGTAAGTTGCAGACAGTGTAAGTTATAGACAGTGTAAGTTGTAGACAGTGTAAGTTTCAGACAGTGTAAGTTGTAGAGAGTGTAAAATGTAGACAGTGTAAGTTGTAGACAGAGTAAGTTGTAGACAGTGTAAGTTGTAGACAGTGTAAGTTGTAGACAGTGTAAGTTGCAGACAGTGTAAGTTGTAGACCGTGTAAGTTGTAGACAGCGTATGTTGTAAACAGTGAAAGTTGTAAATAGTGTAAGTTGTAGAGAGTGTAAGTTGTAGACAGTGTAAGTTGTAGACAGAGTAAGTTGTAGACAGTGTAAGTTGCAGACAGTGTAAATTTCATACAGTGTGAGTTGCAGACAGTGTAAGTTACAGACAGTGTAAGTTGTAGACAGTGTAAGTTGTAGACAGTGTAAGTTGTAGACAGTGTAAGTTGCAGACAGTGTAAATTTCAGACAGTGTAAGTTGCAGACAGTGTAAGTTGCAGACAGTGTAAATTGTAGACCGTGTAAGTTGCAGACAGTGTGTGTTGTAGACAGTGTAAGTTGTAAATAGTGTAAGTTGTAGACAGTGTAAGTTGCAGACAGTGTAAATTTCAGACAGTGTAAGTTGCAGACAGTGTAAGTTGCAGACAGTGTAAATTGTAGACAGTGTAAGTTGCAGACAGTGTAAATTTCAGACAGTGTAAGTTGCAGACAGTGTAAGTTACAGACAGTGTAAGTTGTAGACAGTGTAAGTTGTAGACAGTGTAAGTTGTAGACAGTGTAAGTTGCAGACAGTGTAAATTTCAGACAGTGTAAGTTGCAGACAGTGTAAGTTGCAGACAGTGTAAATTGTAGACCGTGTAAGTTGCAGACAGTGTAAGTTGTAGACAGTGTAAGTTGTAAATAGTGTTAGTTGTAGACAGTGTAAGTTGCAGACAGTGTAAATTTCAGACAGTGTAAGTTGCAGACAGTGTAAGTTGCAGACAGTGTAAATTGTAGACCGTGTAAGTTGCAGACAGAGTAAGTTGTAGACAGTGTAAGTTGTAGACAGGGTAAGTTGTAGAGAGTGTAAAATGTAGACAGTATCAGTTGCAGACAGTGTAAGTTGTAGACAGTGTAAGTTGTAGACAGTGTAAGTTGTAGACAGTGTAAGTTGTAGACAGTGTAAGTTGTAGACAGAGTAAATTGTAGACAGAGTAAATTGTAGACAGAGTAAGTTGTAGACAGTGTAAGTTGCAGACAGTGTAAGTTGCAGACAGAGTAAGTTGTAGACAGTGTAAGTTGTAGACAGAGTAAGTTGTAGACCGTGTAAGTTGCAGACAGTGTAAGTTGTAGACAGTGTAAGTTGTAAATAGTTTAAGTTGTAGACAGTGTAAGTTGCAGACAGTGTAAATTTCAGACAGTGTAAGTTGCAGACAGTGTAAGTTGCAGACAGTGTAAATTGTAGACCGTGTAGGTTGCAGACAGTGTAAGTTGTAGAGAGTGTAAGTTGTAGACAGAGTAAGTTGTTGACAGTGTAAGTTGTAGACAGAGTAAGTTGTAGACAGTGTGAGTTGCAGACAGTGTAAATTTCAGACAGTGTAAGTTGCAGACAGTGTAAGTTACAGACAGTGTAAGTTGTAGACAGTGTAAGTTGTAGACAGTGTAAGTTGTAGACAGTGTAAGTTGTAGACAGTGTAAGTTGCAGACAGTGTAAATTTCAGACAGTGTAAGTTGCAGACAGTGTAAGTTGCAGACAGTGTAAATTGTAGACCGTGTAAGTTGCAGACAGTGTAAGTTGTAGACAGTGTAAGTTGTAAATAGTGTTAGTTGTAGACAGTGTAAGTTGCAGACAGTGTAAATTTCAGACAGTGTAAGTTGCAGACAGTGTAAGTTGCAGACAGTGTAAATTGTAGACAGTGTAAGTTGCAGACAGTGTAAATTTCAGACAGTGTAAGTTGCAGACAGTGTAAGTTACAGACAGTGTAAGTTGTAGACAGTGTAAGTTGTAGACAGTGTAAGTTGTAGACAGTGTAAGTTGCAGACAGTGTAAATTTCAGACAGTGTAAGTTGCAGACAGTGTAAGTTGCAGACAGTGTAAATTGTTGACCGTGTAAGTTGCAGACAGTGTAAGTTGTATACAGTGTAAGTTGTAAATAGTGTAAGTTGTAGACAGTGTAAGTTGCAGACAGTGTAAATTTCAGACAGTGTAAGTTGCAGACAGTGTAAGTTGCAGACAGTGTAAATTGTAGACCGTGTAAGTTGCAGACAGAGTAAGTTGTAGACAGTGTAAGTTGTAGACAGAGTAAGTTGTAGAGTGTGTAAAATGTAGACAGTATCAGTTGCAGACAGTTTAAGTTGTAGACAGTGTAAGTTGTAGACAGTGTAAGTTGCAGACAGTGTAAGTTGTAGAGAGTGTAAAATGTAGACAGTGTAAGTTGTAGACAGAGTAAGTTGTAGACAGTGTAAGTTGTAGACAGAGTAAGTTGTAGAGAGTGTAAAATATAGACAGTGCCAGTTGCAGACAGTGTAAGTTGTAGACAGTGTAAGTTGTAGACAGTGTAAGTTGCAGACAGTGTAAGTTGTAGACCGTGTAAGTTGTAGACAGTGTAAGTTGCAGACAGTGTAAGTTGCAGACAGTGTAAGTTGTAGACAGTGTAAGTTGTAAATAGTGTAAGTTGTAGAGAGTGTAAGTTGTAGACAGAGTAAGTTGTAGACAGTGTAAGTTGTAGACAGAGTAAGTTGTAGAGAGTGTAAAATGTAGACAGTATCAGTTGCAGACAGTGTAAGTTGTAGACAGTTTAAGTTGTAGACAGTGTAAGTTGCAGACAGTGTAAGTTGTAGAGAGTGTAAAATGTAGACAGTGTAAGTTGTAGACAGTGTAAGTTGTAGAGAGTGTAAAATGTAGACAGTGTAAGTTGTAGACAGTGTAAGTTGTAGACAGTGTAAGTTGCAGACAGTGTAAGTTGTAGACAATGTAAGTTGCAGACAGTGTAAGTTGTAGACCGTGTAAGTTGTAGACAGTGTAAGTTGCAGACAGTGTAAGTTGCAGACAGTGTAAGTTGTAGACAGTGTAAGTTGTAAATAGTGTAAGTTGTAGAGAGTGTAAGTTGTAGACAGAGTAAGTTGTAGACAGTGTAAGTTGTAGACAGAGTAAGTTGTAGAGAGTGTAAAATGTAGACAGTGTCAGTTGCAGACAGTGTAAGTTGTAGACAGTGTAAGTTGTAGACAGTGTAAGTTGCAAACTGTGTAAGTTGTAGAGAGTGTAAAATGTAGACAGTGTAAGTTGTAGACAGAGTAAGTTGTAGACAGTGTAAGTTGTAAACAGTGTAAGTTGTAGACAGTGTAAGTTGCAGACAGTGTAAATTTCAGACCGTGTAAGTTGCAGACAGTGTAAGTTGCAGACAGTGTAAGTTGCAGACAGTGTAAGTTGTAGACCGTTTAAGCTGTAGACAGTGTAAGTTGCAGACAGTGTAAGTTGCAGACAGTGTAAGTTTAGACAGTGTAAGTTGTAAATAGTGTAAGTTGTAGAGAGTGTAAGTTGTAGATAGAGTAAGTTGTAGACGGTGTGAGTTGTAGACCGAGTAAGTTGTAGAGAGTGTAAAATATAGACAGTGTCAGTTGCAGACAGTGTAAGTTGTAGACAGTGTAAGTTGTAGACAGTGTAAGTTGCAGACAGTGTAAGTTGTAGAGAGTGTAAACTGTAGACAGTGTAAGTTGTAGACAAAGTAAGTTGTAGACAGTGTAAGTTGTAGACAGAGTAAGTTGTAGACAGTGTAAGTTGTCGACAGTGTAAGTTGTAGACAGAGTAAGTTGCAGACAGTGTAAGTTGTAGACAGAGTAAGTTGTAGACTGTGTAAGTTGTCGACAGTGTAAGTTGCAGACAGTGTAAGTTGCAGACAGTGTAAGTTGTAGAGAGTGTAAAATGTAGACAGTGTAAGTTGTAGACAGAGTAAGTTGTAGACAGTGTAAGTTGTAGACAGTGTAAGTTGTAGACAGTGTAAGTTGCAGACAGTGTAAATTTCAGACAGTGTAAGTTGCAGACAGTGTAAGTTGCAGACAGTGTAAGTTGTAGACCGTGTAAGTTGTAGACAGTTTAAGTTGCAGACAGTGTAAGTTGCAGACAGTGTAAGTTGTAGACAGTGTAAGTTGTAAATAGTGTAAGTTGTAGAGAGTGTTAGTTGTAGACAGAGTAAGTTGTAGACAGTGTAAGTTGTAGACAGAGTAAGTTGTAGAGAGTGTAAAATTTAGACAGTGTCAGTTGCAGACAGTGTAAGTTGTAGACAGTGTAAGTTGTAGACAGTGTAAGTTGCAGACAGTGTAAGTTGTAGAGAGTGTAAAATGTAGACAGTGTAAGTTGTAGACAGAGAAAGTTGTAGACAGTGTAAGTTGTAGACAGAGTAAGTTGTAGACAGTGTAAGTTGTCGACAGTGTGAGTTGTAGACAGAGTAAGTTGTAGAAAGTGTAAGTTGTAGACAGAGTAAGTTGTAGACAGTGTAAGTTGTAGACAGAGTAAGTTGTAGAGAGTGTAAAATGTAGACAGTGTCAGTTGCAGACAGTGTAAGTTGTAGACAGTGTAAGTTGTAGACAGTGTAAGTTGCAGACAGTGTAAGTTGTAGAGAGTGTAAAATGTAGACAGTGTAAGTTGTAGACAGAGTAAGTTGTAGACAGTGTAAGTTGTAGACAGAGTAAGTTGTAGACAGTGTAAGTTGTCGACAGTGTAAGTTGTAGACAGAGTAAGTTGTAGACAGTGTAAGTTGTAGACAGAGTAAGTTGTAGAGAGTGTAAAATGTAGACAGTGTCAGTTGCAGACAGTGTAAGTTGTAGACAGTGTAAGTTGTAGACAGTGTAAGTTGCAAACTGTGTAAGTTGTAGAGAGTGTAAAATGTAGACAGTGTAAGTTGTAGACAGAGTAAGTTGTAGACAGTGTAAGTTGTCGACAGTGTGAGTTGTAGACAGAGTAAGTTGTAGAAAGTGTAAGTTGTAGACAGTGTAAGTTGTAGACAGTGTAAGTTGTAGACAGTGTAAGTTGTAGACAGAGTAAGTTGTAGACAGTGTAAGTTGTCGACAGTGTAAGTTGTAGACAGAGTAAGTTGTAGACAGTATAAGTTGTAGACAGAGGAAGTTGTAGACAGTGTAAGTTGTCGACAGTGTAAGTTGCAGACAGTGTAAGTTGCAGACAGTGTAAGTTGTCGACAGTGTAAGTTGTAGACAGTGTAAGTTGCAGACAGAGTAAGTTGTAGACAGTGTAAGTTTTAGAGAGACTTTAATAATACTGTTGCATGAGCCTACTTTTCTTTAACCCATTACATTGCTTCTCAGCAATCAGATAAGATAAGTAATTTTAGCCTTCCTTTGTCTTAACTACCATAAAAGACATCATAAAGAACGAAGTTCAAATCTTTTCCCATATTTCAACACCAAACCCGCAGTTCAGACAAAAAATCACTGCAAAATTCTCTGTAAGGTTGTTCTCCTAAAGATTTCTTCTCTAAAATATTTCTCCGCAATAGTTCTACCCTAAAACAAAGAAAAAAACATATTGCAAAATACCTTGTATGAATGTTTTCCTAATGATTTCCTCCCTGAAATATTGTATATCACTTTACCATCTCTACCCTAAACACTTAGCAAAACCGACTGCAAAAAAGCATGTGAAATAATAACATTTTCCTAATGATTTTCTCCCTGAAGTATTTCGATGCAACAATTCTACCCTAAACAGGGCGCAAAACCAACCGCAAAAAACATGTAAAATAAACTCCTAATGATTTCCTTCCTGAAGTACTTCAGTTCAACAATTCTAGCCTAAACAGGGCGCAACTGTGAGGTCACGAGTTACTCAGTTCATATTTGGGCTGTGGAGTGGCGGCGCGGCAGCCTTGATAGCCCCCGCCTATGATGGATGACTCCGTCCCTGATTCCCTCCAGGTTCGGGATCCACTTTTTGCTCTGTTTTCCTCAGGCCGGCGGATCGTGCATCACGGCCGTGAATTTCTGCGGACAGACGCAACGGAGCCGGCATTTAAGGGCCTTGATTGACGATGTGAGTGACGACATCTCTTGCTCCAACGATCGCACTTTATTCTTTTTTGGTACTTTTTGAAAGTACAGTGTTGTTTTGCTTATATCTAGGCCATTGGGTCTATTCTGAAACTGCACCTTCGTTTTTACTTATATTTAGGTTACTGGATGAATTCTGAAACTACAGCTGTATAATAACTTATATATATCTATGTTACTGGATGAATTTTGAAATTACAGCTATGTTTATACTTAAATAGAGGTTACAACAACCCGTTACTACAACCCGTAAATTAAGTGTTAGTCAGGCGGAACGCGTTGGAATAAATTCCAAAACTAGGACTCGGCTTTGACACCCTCTACACTCTGCCATAAAATCTCATGCAGAGGAACAGTGCGAGGTTAGAATTTCCGCATCCTATTTTTCAATTTTTGGGTATGTTCGTGATGTAACGAAACTTAGAATTTTTTAATCCTTTACATACACAAGAACAAACCCAACCTCAATGATATGCAGAGTGCGCATCCCTTGCTTTATGTTGGGCAGCTGTGGCTTCCGGGAACGCTCTGCTATTTAATTTTAAACTACATCCTATTATACATTTCATTTATTTTCTCGTTTACCTATGTTCATGTTATAGGTGTGGTTCGTGATTACCGTTGTCTTAACATCTCTGGTTTATATATAATGTATAGAATTACTTGGTCATAGTATTAAATTCTTGGTTTATAAATGCAGATTTACAGCTGATGATGGGTCAAGGGCCGAAACGTTCGTTTTATTATTGATCGCATTCAATTTTAACAGTGCGCACTTCGTTGGCTTTTGCCCTTGACCTTTTATTGAAGCTTATTACAAAGCAACATTTACCATCTTTATATCAAGGTTACAGGGCGAATTCCGAAACTACAGCTCTGTTTATACTTACTTGTATCTAGGCCGTTGGATGAATCCTGAAACTGTAACGTCGCCAAACTAACTTATCTAGCTAACTAGCTAACTACTTGTGTTTACTTACTTATACCTAAGCCACCCTGAGTCCGGGGGCTCAAACCCAGTTAAAAATCGGCGCAGTGTCTCGAATGGTTTACTGCAGTTCGGCGCAGTAAGTGGAGTTTAGGGCAGGTTCAGCGCAGCACCTCTCTCCAGTAGTTGTCGCTGCAGCAAATCAATTGTGGCCGCTAGTAGTTCAGCGCAGTGAAAACTACACGCGCGTTACCGCAGCACTCACTGCGTTGAGCCGCTAATGGTCAACTGAAGTTCATTCTAATATTGAATTACATATAGAATAATGAACTTATTCTATATTCTATATTCTTTTTGAATTACATATAGTCATGTTCATGCTTGTTTCTATTGTCAATGGTTTTTTATTCTTATATGCAAGAGAGTGTGTTATTAAAAAACAGAAAATAATTTTTTCATCTATGCCAAAATAATCACTGCGTCTGTCACAGGCACCACTAATAGAACATAGAAAAGTAATTTAATTTACAATACTTCTTTGCGAAGTAGCCCAAGTGGTGAAAATAAAAAATATGCTAAAAATTCGCCACATGGTTATGCATTAATTGAACGAACCGCCTGAGGGCATATAAAATGAATACAATATTTGTGAATGATTTCCTGGTTTATTTTAAGGAATGTGGACACATCGTAGTTACACTTTATTTTATACACTTCATTGATTCTTCATAACGAGTAATGAACTATTTATTATACAAACAAAACTTTTAAACGTTTATGGCTCAAAGGGTAGGGTCTTGGGATCAAGAAGTGAATCATATTCAGCATATTCTTTTATTTGATCGTAGTTTTTCTAATACAATGATGAAAATTTCATATTATGACGGATTGATTGATTCCCTTAATGACATCTTTAAAAACATTCGCCCTGATATACGTACTCATTCCATTAAGGGTAAATGTGCAATTTAAAAAAAAATCCCTTGTGGTAGTTTGTTGCTGTTACCAATTGTTCAGGATATACATATTTATCAATATTGACACTTTAATTGAAATTTAACGAAAATGTTATGAAAATATTGTGACTGTGGGAGTAGTATGACAACATGGGTTCTTGGTACGATAAACAGCGGCAGTGAACCAGGTCGTCCATCGGTCATCATTCCTTAATTTTTTCAAATAAATTAAAAGTTTTAACTGGCATTTCGGTGATAGATCCCTTTAATACCATAAATGAAAATCAACCATGAATCTACTATATAAATTTTCATTAAATACTCCAAATTGTGCTTCCTTTGCTTCGATTATACTGGTTACGAACGACGAATGAACATAAGCAGTAAATTTTTAAGTTTCGATGCCCCTATCCGATCGCCGGTTAACTTCAGTTGTCATCTTGGGTCAATGAAGAGAAGTTGTGCGATCGATATTGTTAGTCCGGTGAAATCTCGGTGTAGGGTTAGGTTAGATTTTGATGTGATTAAGGGGAAATGCTAGTTTGTCTGAAGTGAAATTCAACATACAGAAAGAAAAAGTTTTTAGATGAGTGATTTTTTATAGTAACGTACAAGTTAGGTGTTGAAAAGTGGATTAAGCAAGAATTTACTGATAGAGTCGTCAGAGGCTAAAAAGTCGTAACAAATTGAACATTTCGGTTTTTGCGAGATATTTTGCGAAGGGAAGTCGTTGTTGTTATTGCTGTTTACGTCAGACTCTAACATTGATTCATCATATACGGACCTATAGCTGTTTTGTATTGTTAGTGTAGTTTTGCATGATCCATGTCTTCGAATCGTAAGCATATTTTTCGTATTTTTTTCATGCATCATGTTAACGTCAGATGTACTGAGTTTTTATCCTATTACTAGGATTTTATTGACATTTGGAGGTTTGAGAACCTTTTCCTCGTATATATTT
The DNA here is from genome assembly GCA_030386875.1 of Morinoia aosen. Lineage (NCBI taxonomy): Eukaryota > Metazoa > Arthropoda > Malacostraca > Amphipoda > Talitridae > Morinoia > Morinoia aosen. The sequence goes on along the minus strand of CM059579.1, from coordinate 61,085,914 downwards.
TGTCTTTTTATCGTAGAATGTCCCCAAAGCATTCCTTTGTATGTGCATTCGAGTCCATCGAATTATGTACACGCGAGCACATGCATTGCGACCGTTGAAAGGCTGGCGGGAAGTAAGGTGACGTCAGAGTTCAGCGCAACTTAACTTAGTCTGAAAGATCGCTCGTTTACCTTTCTCTAATAAATTTTATCCCGGTTCGTTTGTGTTGGCTGTTGGTTTTTGAGTTGTTTACGTTGCTTTATGAATCCAGTTTAGTTGCACATAGTGCGTCTTTTTATGTTTTTGTCCGTTCGTCCTTTGGTAGTTGTGGTATCAACATTCAAACACCGTAGCAGTATTGGTGTCAGTTGCGCATACCGCAAACGTTTGTCTATTTTAGATGAAAGGCAACTAAATATTCACAGCAGACCACTAAATCATATCAAATACTTTTAAGTCAATAATAATTCATTTTTTATACCGTTAGGGCCTAGACATTTTATTTGTCAGAATAAATATTTAAGCCTGCCATTTTTTACAGCGAAAAAAATATTAACAACTAGGCCTAATTTACTCGTTTGTAAAATTTTTGCCTTATTAAAAATGATAGTTTATAATTTAAAAAATATTTTCAACTAGGCCTTCTGAAAAACGACAATATCAGAAAATGTTGAACATATTAACACTTTACGTAACGTAACTATTTAATCAAATCAGGAGCTGGTGTAATTAATACATTTTTGAAGAAACTGCCTATGCCAGGAATCTACTTGAGCCTTCCCGAAGGTATTGATTCAGAAAAAGTTGCTGATTGTTAATTTAAACGATGTCATTATTGCACAATATATGTATCACCAAATTTTATTTTTTTCTCACGTTCTTTCTAGGATTCTAGAATAGGACTATAAATATCTCTGAAGTCTGTTATCCTTTAGCAATAGATAGAAAATAAATAACTTCAAACACCTATAACTCAAAATGTTTCGATTTCTCGATTAAATGGTTATGATTATCGGATTCTATAGTCAAAAATGCAAATTGAAATCAGTTAATGTATAATTTGATATCGGCCAAATGAGGTAGATAAGTTTTCCTTTATGAAGCCTTTTAAGCTTGAAGTCTTTGAGGCTGCAGGCAATGTACGTGAGTCGGCAGGCAGTGTGCGTTAGACCATAGGCAGTATATGTGACTGCACGCAGTGTTGGTTAGACTGTAGGCTGTATACATACCATATGATAAAATCAGGCGGAGAATACAATAAACATATCGATGAAAAGCATTTCATCCTCATCAATATTGCGCCTGATGTGAGGAAATTCTCAGGCAGTCACACTGTGTGATGAATTAAGCACACTGGTAGGTTTCTAAACTGTTACGATCATGTCCCGATGATGCTCAGCAATTCCAAACTTAACGGTTTGAAAACTATTGCATTTGATGAAAGTTCGAGAAACGAGCAGTGAATAATTCTAGGCTAACTTTTCGCTGTTGCATCAAATTTTTGCAGTCTGGTATAAAATGCAGTAGCAAATAAAATTTCCCGATACGGCATTGAGAAAGTTATGCTGGAATCTTTCGGATTTTATAATTCATTTTCGGAATCTGGATTTTTAAATTTTGAACAGTAAAGTTTTATGGTGTTCTATGGTTATTTACGGACAGTTTTCAGAGATACAAGCAGTTACTTTAAATTTTTTTCTAATTCATTATGCGTAACCAATCCATCTTCTTCATTGTCTGGTTGATCGTGAGGATACGATGTGAGAGACTCCTCTAAAAATGTTATTGCAAGTAATTATATCCGATTCATTTTAATACCATCACGACGTATGAAATATGAAGTATTACTTCCTGAATAGAAAATCGTACACAACACCAATGAAAATGAAATTCATTTATTGAAAGAAAAAGATTTTATACACCGTTCCACTTCCGTATTACTCTTAATATAAACCATTGCAAATAATGATTTGATCTTCATCAAGGGTTCTCCTTTACTATTACTCTCGTCGCTATTACTCCTCAAATCAACCGTTAAAGATAAAAATTGGTCTAATTGAAGTTTTTTTCATTTTGCTAGTACTCTACAAAGTAAACAACCATTGTCTTTTCTAATAACCTAATGTGAGTATTCCTCACTATTGCTTTTCAAAATCATTCTATTTTGATTTCGATTAATACTTTGAACTCATTTGAAATTTGATATATTTTACTAGAAACGCAGCGAATGAAGAGTGAAGTTTATTGAGCCTGTTCATTTAACTTGGAATATCACATCTAACACATTTTTAGTCATTGATTCGAGGTTTAGGCTGAATATAAGATATTTTTTACTACGTTGTTGAAAATTAGAGCACTTTTTTTATAATTTATGCACCAAGTGTATTTGTGTTGATGATGTTGCCGATTGCATTCAAAACTAAGTCACTTGCACATACGTGCTTTGTTACATTGTCTAATTTTTTCATTTGTATATATTTTCAGATTGAATTTATTTCCTAGAGTTTATCCGAACATTTAAGACCGATCTTAAATGGGGAAAAAATATAAACCCTATCTCACGCTGTCAGCTCGTCATAAGAGACGGCGGAGACAAGGTCCCTTGCTCTCTACTGGCAACCAAAATTTGTTAACAACTGCTCTCGATCGTCAATATCAGCATGCAAGCCAAGATGGTCATATTTCTTCGATTGAAAATGTGCCTTCTGAGCATGACTGTGTTCCTCGTCACGATACTTCACTGGACCCTTTACCTAATATCATTCATAAACCACAGCAGTACGAGTGCGAAGTTTTTGCGCCTGAAAATCCTCTGGCTATTACTAATAAGAAAAACAACGAATTTGTTAGCCATGAAGCCCAGTGTACCTCTTCAGATCTTACAGGTTCAATATCAGCTAATGAGTTGGAGGCTTCTGCTGATGAAAATTCGTTGAGGGATACTCTTGAAGATCTTCCTTATGCAAGTTCTAAGGTCAATTCAAATTCATGTCAGACAAAGGAACTGATGGCGGATACAATTCTCAGCACTGAAGACAAAATAGAAGCTGCAATTGTTAATTGGACTGTAGATTGCCCCAATGTTCCTGCTCTTACAGTCACAAAACTACTGCACAATCTTCATGAATTTTTTCCTGGACTGTCACTAACAGCAAAAACTTTGACAGCTAAGGATATTTCGGGCATTTCGTATAATTGCTGGCAATATGGACGCTACGTTCACCTTGAAAATTAGCCGAATTCTTTAAAAGCTCATCTCGACTCTCAGACCCAAGCTCCAAATGTAATAAAATTGCTGATTAACATCGATGGAATTCCATTGTTTAACGATTCAAGGAAACATCACGCATATCCAATACTAATAAAAGTGTTCAAATTGAATAAAATAATTTGTGCGGGTATTTATCTGTCTGAAAATGAACAATCCAACAAAATGCCGCACATCAATACGCTTTTTGAAAAGACTTTGTCAGACATTAAAATATTAGAGAGAAACGGAATCCGTATAGGAGGAAAGTGTCACCCTGTTGTAGTGCATGCTATTGTAGCTGATGCTGTTGCTAGAGCAGACCTGAAGTGTATCGTCAATCATAATAGCTATAACAGTTGTGAACGATGCGTTCAAAAAGGCCAGTATTCAGGTGGGCATGTAATATTACCCAATTTGAACGCACCGAAAAGAACCAATGAGAGCTTCCGCTCAAAGTACGATATTTCTCATCATAAACCAGGTGTGACGTCATTGCTTGAAAATCTAAACGTTGGCTTGGTTTCAAATGTACCCTTGGATTATATGCACCTAGTGTGTTTAGGGATTGTAAAAAAGATCATGCTAAGGCTGAAATCTAGTAAGAAGCATCAAAATAAGTGTCATTTGCCTGACGAAAAAATTGTTGCGCTTGACGGATTCATAAAAGAAGTTCAAAAACACATTTCCTCAGAATTTTCTAGAAAACTTAGTGGGGAATGCGCACAGTTTCATTTTGGAAAGCTACAGAGTTTCGTTTGGTATTGCTTTACGTAGGCATTGTTTTGTTTAAAGATCTACTACCCACTTCTCAATATGTAAACTTTCTTTACTTGAGTTTGTCTATGAGACTACTGTTGGTAGACGGTGAAAAGGATAACATCCCAGCTGTAGAACAGATGCTCAAAAATTTTGTGCAAGGCTCAAAAAAAATTTACGGTGATAGTTTTTATCGTATAACGTTCACAGTGTTATCCATCTTGTTGACGATTATATAAATTTTGGGCCTTTAGGGAATATTTCATGTTTCTCATTCGAAAATTATTTAAGCATGATAAAATATAGGCTCACAGGCAAGAATAGAGTACTGGAACAGTTAGCGAAACATTTGAGTCTTGAAAATGAGAAAATCGACAAGACCGAAATTCAGAACGAAAGTTCAAAGGGAAGAATTTTCATTGGTCACACTGGTTACAAAGCTGGACTTCTTGGTGCTAAAGATAACGGGATTATTCTTAAGAGTGGCGAACTTGGGATTATTAAATACATTGATGGAGATTCACTAGGAGTAGATGTTTATTCTGCATGCGAATACTTCAATGAGCCAGTGGATTCAATGGCGGTAGGAGTGTTCCGACTGCAAGGCTTTTTAAAATCAATTAAAGTTTCGACAAATGAAGTTCGCGCCAAGCTCATGATAATTCCTAATAATGAGTTTTTCATTGCTATCGTTATGATTCATTCTCGAGAGTAATGCGATATTTTCGCGAAAGCATTATTTGCAGTTGGAACGTTCCATTGATGCATGTGTTATCCATTTAATTGATACTCTTGTAGGTAGGATGCCAATATTCTTACCAATAATAATGTTAATAAATAATTTAAATGAGCCTCAAGGATTAATCTGTACTTATGATTACTTCATGAGCACTAAGTAAAGAAGCCATTCCCCGTCCAAACAACATATTCGTGGAAGTAAATTCTACTATCAAAAACATCCAATTGATGAATTTTATCATTGAATAGCCGGTGTTAAATATTTTGCTTGAATTCGCGAATATATTGTTAATCCCGGCCATCGGTAGGGGTTCATAAAAATTTTATTCTTCAGAGGTGTGAGGTTCTTTATAGTAACTACTAATTACCGAAATTGAACTATCATTATAATATTTTCCAAGTTATCTAATACAGCTGCTTACCTAACCATACGTGGTATATTACCATTTCGTAACCAAGGTTTGCGGAAATACTCTGTGCCCTCCATCGTAAATAAATGGGCATAAATTGTAGATTTGTTAAAATGTGTAGCTTTGGGGCCATTGAATGAATTTTATTGTTTAGTGTAGGTATCTGCGTTGTTAAAATATTGACAGATATATCATAAATCGGCGTTACTCTGACTGTCGGAAATACTGTGACTTAATTATCGAATCTTGAATACATAATCCAATAGCTCTTGAATATTTTCATGGAACACAAACAACTTTATACAATTTTCTAACCACTCTCCAACTATAAAAATATCCTGTCAAAAATTACTTCGGTTTGTATTAGGGATGTATTTAGAATTAGTTCATAGTTGCTCTGACAGTCAGAGTAACTCCGATGTATGGTGAAGTATTTATAAGGGCCAGTAACCAAATGACTGAACTTCCGTCCTGTTATTTTTCAAACTCAATCTAAGTAGGTACGCTAAAAATGTGCGTATGTTTCATATCCCACTAACATTTTTGCAGTCAGCCTCGATAATTATCGCCATCTACGCAAATTTTTTTATACATGGACGACGCTCATTTTCGATGATGACGGCGAAACGTTATACTGACCGATTATTTTACGCAAAAAGGATATGCAACAACAAGTTTTCTTCGTAGTGTGAGCGAAGAACGAGTAAAGTTGTGAAAATAACAAAACAGTATTTTTATTACCCTAATTTTTTTTACCGCGCGTAGTCGAGGTTACTGCGGTGAACTGCAGTAAATTACTAAGAGCAGTTCACCGCAGTAATCCTCGACTGCGCGCGTTATTTTTTAACGGCTTACGAGTGGTGGCCACTAGTTGCATTGCGGCAGCGCAGTCTGCTCAATGGAGGTTTAGTGCAGCAGCGCTGCACTGGCGCGACTGGCGCAAATGGGCGGACATCTTCAGGTGGCGGCCGAGAGCAGCCTCTGCGCAGCCGCGCTACTCAGCGCTGCACTAACCCTGCGCCTACACTGCAGTAACACTGCGCCGATTTTTAATTGGGAACAGGCAATTTTCATACACATTGTGTTGTATTTTTGTGAAGAGGAAATTTGAAAAATTCTTCATGAAATGATGTGCATACCGACACCTCGCTCCGAGAACCTCACTTTTCTGTTTATTATTAAGAAAATTTTGAACAATATCGCTTCTTTGTTTATTTTTGAGCAAGTATTTAAACTATGTTTAGTTTTGATTTTACTTATACAAATGTTACATAGGCCGCTTGTCTATCCCCAGTTGGGCTGTTCATAAAATCAATTTTCATACTAATTATGCAGTGCTGCTTAAAATGATAATTCGAAACTTTCTTCGTGGAATGCTTATTTGCAACGGATCGTATCCATAACACATGATGTATCGATGATTTGGACTCCATGAAAGGAAGGGTGTTGAATTTTCAATTTAATTATTATCGAAAGCGGTGTATTGATTGCGACCAGCAAGTAACCAAGCGTGCTAACAACCAAGCAAGCCAGATAACAATCAAACAAAAACAATGATCAGAGTTTTACAAGTAAATTTTTCGAGCAGAGAGCGTTGTTTTCACACACAGTTGTTTGTTGTGTACCAAGTGACTTCGTCGACATTTGGACTGCATGTATGCCATATATATGTGTATATATACAGTATACAGTATAAAGTATATAGTACATTGATATTAAGAATGTAAAGAAGTGTGCAGGTACAGAGTACAAAATACTAGCCTGAATAGACCAAACTATGAGAATGTATACCTCAGAGTGGAGTAAGAAAATGACGCTAAATAATACATAAAATGCCTAAAAATATTCATTTATTTTTATTTATATATTTATATTTTAGTTATATTTATTTATATATTTATTTTTATTTATAAATATTTACATATTTATTTTATAATATGAATTTTTAATATGATCACGCAGCCTAATCCTTACAAACTCTAAAACCAAGAATTTTGAGGTGAGGAAACTAAGCGAAGGAAAGTACATAGAGACGACCTCAAAGACTTACAAGAAACTCCGCAAATACTCTACGGATCTTTCACTGCTCATTTGAAAACCTCGCCCCAATGTGAAGATGCTTTTACGAACTGGAGAGGTCGCTCTAGTGCAGCTCTTCGGATTGCGTCTGCTGCTTTTGTGCGAGCTAATGTTGTAGAAATTTTTAAAAGCTCACTCGGTCTCTCAGCAGCAAGAAGAGGTGCTGCAAGAATGTCGCTTCCCTAAAAAATGTAAAGCTGCGTCTAAGAAGTTTCTGGATGTGGAGTTGTATCGAAAGCACAGATTGCAGAGCAGAGTGCGATCGAAGAGCGTATATCTGTCTGGGTAGGAGCTTATAACATGGCATTTTTACTCGTTTTAGGAGCTAATAAAATGACAATTATACAGCGAGTTCAATCCTCCAAAATGTTGTTCCCTCTGAAACTTTGAAATTTTTTACACTTTATTTTAGAGGGGAGGAGGGCAGGGGGGGGGGGGGGGGGGGGTTCCTCAGCGTACTATGAGATTGACGTACGGTTTTTACATTTTTCAGAATAATTAGCTTGTGATGAACAGAGTTTGGTGCATAAAAAGCGCCAATTCTAACGCACGAAACTAGAAACAAGAATATTTTCAGAGCGGTACTTTAACATAAACCCTTCATTATCTTGAATTTTTTACTCTCATCCCCGTCATCACAACACCACACTGCCGTCACCTCAACACCACACTGCCGTCACCACAACACCACGCTGCCGTCACCTCAACACCATACTGCCGTCACCACAACACCACACTGCCGTCACCACAACACCATACTGCCGTCACCACAACACCACACTGCCGTCACCACATCACCACACTGCCGTCACCACAACACCACACTGCCGTCACCTCAACACCACACTGCCGTCACCACAACACCACACTGCCGTCACCACAACACCACACTGCCGTCACCTCAACACCATACTGCCGTCACCACAACACCACACTGCCGTCACCACATCACCACACTGCCGTCACCACAACACCACACTGCCGTCACCACAACACCACACTGCCGTCACCTCAACACCACACTGCCGTCACCTCAACACCACACTGCCGTCACCACAACACCACACTGCCGTCACCTCAACACCATACTGCCGTCACCACAACACCACACTGCCGTCACCACATCACCACACTGCCGTCACCACAACACCACACTGCCGTCACCTCAACACCACACTGCCGTCACCACAACACCACACTGCCGTCACCACAACACCACACTGCCGTCACCACAACACTACACTGCCGTCACCACAACACCACACTGCCGTCACCACAACACCACACTGCCGTCACCACAACACCACACTGCCGTCACCACAACACCACACTGCCATCACCACAACACCACACTGCCGTCACCACAACACCACACTGCCGTCACCACAACACCACACTGCCGTCACCACAACACCACACTGCCGTCACCACAACACCACACTGCCGTCACCACAACGCCACACTGCCGTCACCACAACACCACACTGCCGTCACCACAACACCACACTGCCGTCACCACAACACCACACTGCCGTCACCACAACACCACACTGCCGTCACCACAACACCACACTGCCGTCACCACAACACCACACTGCCGTCACCACAACACCACACTGCCGTCACCACAACACCACACTGCCGTCACCTCAACACCACACTGCCGTCACCACAACACCACACTGCCGTCACCACAACACCACACTGCCGTCACCACAACACCACACTGCCGTCACCACAACACCACACTGCCGTCACCACAACACCACACTGCCGTCACCACAACACCACACTGCCGTCACCACAACACCACACTGCCGTCACCTCAACACCACACTGCCGTCACCACAACACCACACTGCCGTCACCACAACACCACACTGCCGTCACCTCAACACCACACTGCCGTCACCACAACACCACACTGCCGTCACCACAACACCACACTGCCGTCACCACAACACCACACTGCCGTCACCACAACACCACACTGCCGTCATCTCAACACCACACTGCCGTCACCACAACACCACACTGCCGTCACCACAACACCACACTGCCATCACCACAACACCACACTGCCGTCACCACAACACCACACTGCCGTCACCACAACACCACACTGCCGTCACCTCAACACCACACTGCCGTCACCACAACACCACACTGCCGTCACCACAACACCACACTGCCGTCACCACAACACCACACTGCCGTCACCACAACACCACACTGCCGTCACCACAACACCACACTGCCGTCACCACAACACCACACTGCCGTCACCACAACACCACACTGCCGTCACCACAACACCACACTGCCGTCACCACAACACCACACTGCCGTCACCACAACACCACACTGCCGTCACCTCAACACCACACTGCCGTCACCACAACACCACACTGCCGTCACCACAACACCACACTGCCGTCACCACAACACCACACTGCCGTCACCACTACACCACACTGCCGTCATCTCAACACCACACTGCCGTCACCACAACACCACACTGCCGTCACCACAACACCACACTGCCATCACCACAACACCACACTGCCGTCACCACAACACCACACTGCCGTCACCACAACACCACACTGCCGTCACCTCAACACCACACTGCCGTCACCACAACACCACACTGCCGTCACCACAACACCACACTGCCGTCACCACAACACCACACTGCCGTCACCACAACACCACACTGCCGTCACCACAACACCACACTGCCGTCACCACAACACCACACTGCCGTCACCACAACACCACACTGCCGTCACCACAACACCACACTGCCGTCACCACAACACCACACTGCCGTCACCACAACACCACACTGCCGTCACCACAACACCACACTGCCGTCACCACAACACCACACTGCCGTCACCACAACACCACACTGCCGTCACCACAACACCACACTGCCGTCACCACAACACCACACTGCCGTCACCACAACACCACCACCAGACTGGCACAGGCATCAGGTTGTCACCGACGTCACAATGAGGAAGGACCTGCCACTTAACAAGTCCAAATTTAAATACAAATGCAATAAATACAGTCAATACAATAAATACAACGTATTAAAACTAATTTTAAAGGTGTATTTTGAACCGATAACAAAAAACTCTTCAATGAATGTTGTCATACTGGTGACGTGATTACTACAAAAAATTATTATTGGGTTCCATAAAAGTTGTTGCGATTTAAATTCATTGTTAGTTATTGTTACACACAATGATTTCCAAAAATGTTGTTATTGTTGCATACAATGATTTCCAAAAATTTAGAGAAAATGTTTCTTATTTTCGGTGTATGAATTGCGCTCTGCACATATTGTTAACATTGTTAAGGTGCGTCGTTGTTTTTTTACTGTCGTAAGTAATGCGTCATAGCTAATGTATATTGCAAATTGTATACTGTATATTGTAAATTGTACAATGTATATTGTGTATTATATATTGCGTATTCCATGTATTATTGCATATTGTGCATTGTACATTGTATATTGTTTATAATATATTGCGTATTGCATGTTTTAGTGCATATTGTGCATTGTATACTGTAGTTTGTTTATAATATATTGCGTATTGTATGTTTTAGTGCATATTGTGCATTGTATACTGTAGTTTGTTTATAATATATTGCGTATTGCATGTTTTAGTGCATATTGTGCATTGTGTACTGTAGTTTGTTTATAATATATTGCGTATTGCATGTTTTAATGCACATTGTGCATTGTACATGGTATATTGTTTATTATATATTGCGTATTGCATGTTTTATTGTGTATTGTATTGTACAATGTGTATTGCATACAGTACAGATATTATTGTGTGCATATTAGGTTTTAAGAAGATAGCACCAAGGAACGCAGCAAATTTAAACACCGCGAACGTTCCCTAAATAATCACAATGGAAAAAAGAAATTATTTGTTAGGTCCGTCATTTAAATGCAAGATTTGCTGAAGGAGAGAAGAGAAGATCAATTTATTTTCAAAGCATTTCTTATTGCTAAGTTGTTTTATGAATGTGGAGATTGCGCTTGTGCTGTGTACTTTCACTGTATATTGTATGTACTGTGTGTACTGCACTTCTGTATAGGGCACAAACAGGCTGTGTGCAGTGCGTTTTACTGCCGACTGAGTACACATCTGCACCACACAGTGTGTGGTGTGTGCACATGGCGTGTGGTCAGTGCGTTACTGTTGCTTGTACACTATGTCTGCTGTACAGTGTACATTATGTCTGCTGTACAGAGTACACTATGTCTGCTAGAGTACACTATGTCTGCTGTACAGAGTACACTATGTCTGCTGTACAGAGTACACTATGTCTGCTGTACAGAGTACACTATGTCTGCTGTACAGAGTACACTATGTCTGCTGTACAGAGTACACTATGTCTGCTGTACAGAGTATACTATGTCTGCTGTACAGAGTACACTATGTCTGCTGTACAGAGTACACTATGTCTGCTGTACAGAGTACACTATGTCTGCTGTACAGAGTACACTATGTCTGCTGTACAGAGTACACTATGTCTGCTGTACAGAGTACACTATGTCTGCTGTACAGAGTACACTATGTCTGCTGTACGGAGTACACTATGTCTGCTGTACAGTGTACATTATGTCTGCTGTACAGAGTACACTATGTCTGCTGTACATAGTACACTATGTCTGCTGTACAGAGTACACTATGTCTGCTGTACAGAGTACACTATGTCTGCTGTACAGAGTACACTATGTCTGCTGTACAGAGTACACTATGTCTGCTGTACAGAGTACACTATGTCTGCTGTACAGAGTACACTATGTCTGCTGTACAGAGTACACTATGTCTGCTGTACAGAGTACACTATGTCTGCTGTACAGAGTACACTATGTCTGCTGTACAGAGTACACTATGTCTGCTGTACAGAGTACACTATGTCTGCTGTACAGAGTACACTATGTCTGCTGTACAGAGTACACTATGTCTGCTGTACAGAGTACACTATGTCTGCTGTACAGAGTACACTATGTCTGCTGTACAGAGTACACTATGTCTGCTGTACAGAGTACACTATGTCTGCTGTACAGAGTACACTATGTCTGCTGTACAGAGTACACTATGTCTGCTGTACAGAGTACACTATGTCTGCTGTACAGTGTACATTATGTCTGCTGTACAGAGTACACTATGTCTGCTGTACATAGTACACTATGTCTGCTGTACAGAGTACACTATGTCTGCTGTACAGAGTACACTATGTCTGCTGTACAGAGTACACTATGTCTGCTGTACAGAGTACACTATGTCTGCTGTACAGAGTACACTATGTCTGCTGTACAGAGTACACTATGTCTGCTGTACAGAGTACACTATGTTTGCTGTACGGAGTACACTATGTCTGCTGTACAGTGTACATTATGTCTGCTGTACAGAGTACACTATGTCTGCTGTACATAGTACACTATGTCTGCTGTACAGAGTACACTATGTCTGCTGTACAGAGTACACTATGTCTGCTGTACAGAGTACACTATGTCTGCTGTACAGAGTACACTATGTCTGCTGTACAGAGTACACTATGTCTGCTGTACAGAGTACACTATGTCTGCTGTACAGAGTACACTATGTCTGCTGTACAGTGTACACTGTACGCAGAGTTCACTGTACGCACAGTATACTGTACACACAGTACACTGCACACTCATAATATTGTACACACATCAAACACTATCATTTGAGTTAAACTAGTGCAAAATTTTAAAATCACTGACTTCTCTGCTCTTCATGTTGCATATAGGACGGGGAACTAAATATAGCATTTATGTCTCACAAAACAATCCAAATCCTTAATTCATATTCTCCCGCATGCGTTGAGCGCTGGAACTCCTTTACTTAATACAGTATATTCAAAAATACGTACAAAAATCCAATATTTAACGACAGAAAAGCATAGAAGTATGTATACGATTTTCAGGTATAAGCTCAATAAAAAGAAACCAAGTCCGTCCCTGTATTTTTAAAATAAAAAATAATCTCCCTAATCAAGGCACATTTCGCTCTATCGGAACTTTTTGAAGCTTGAACTAGACTCTCATCGACTGGAGTGTTCGTGCTCTTTATTAGCGTGCGTCGACTGGGATCGAAATAAACACCAACACAAACAACACACATATGAAAAGACCACAACACAAACAGCACACAACACGAGCAGAAAAATACATTACTGAGTCATTACTGCAGGTGTCATCATTACTTCAGGTGTCATCATTACTGCAGGTGTCATCATTACTGCAGGTGTCATCATTACTGCAGGTGTCATCATTACTGCAGGTGTCATCATTACTGCAGGTGTCATCATTACTGCAGGTGTCATCATTACTGCAGGTGTTATCATTACTGCAGGTGTCATCATTACTGCAGGTGTCATCATTACTGCAGGTGTCATCATTACTGCAGGTGTCATCATTACTGCAGGTGTCATCATTACTGCAGGTGTCATCATTACTGCAGGTGTCATCATTACTGCAGGTGTCATCATTACTGCAGGTGTCATCATTACTGCAGGTGTCATCATTACTGCAGGTGTCCTCATTACTGCAGGTGTCATCATTACTGCAGGTGTCATCATTACTGCAGGTGTCATCATTACTGCAGGTGTCATCATTACTGCAGGTGTCATCATTACTGCAGGTGTCATCATTACTGCAGGTGTCCTCATTACTGCAGGTGTCATCATTACTGCAGGTGTCATCATTACTGCAGGTGTCATCATTACTGCAGGTGTCATCATTACTGCAGGTGTCATCATTACTGCAGGTGTCATCATTACTGCAGGTGTCATCATTACTGCAGGTGTCATCATTACTGCAGGTGTCATCATTACTGCAGGTGTCATCATTACTGCAGGTGTCATCATTACTGCAGGTGTCCTCATTACTGCAGGTGTCATCATTACTGCAGGTGTCATCATTACTGCAGGTGTCATCATTACTGCAGGTGTCATCATTACTGCAGGTGTCATCATTACTGCAGGTGTCATCATTACTGCAGGTGTCATCATTACTGCAGGTGTCATCATTACTGCAGGTGTCCTCATTACTGCAGGTGTCATCATTACTGCAGGTGTCATCATTACCGCAGGTGTCATCATTACTGCAGGTGTCATCATTACTGCAGGTGTCATCATTACTGCAGGTGTCATCATTACTGCAGGTGTCATCATTACTGCAGGTGTCATCATTACTGCAGGTGTCCTCATTACTGCAGGTGTCATCATTACTGCACGTGTCCTCATTACTGCAGGTGTCATCATTACTGCAGGTGTCATCATTACTGCAGGTGTCATCATTACTGCAGGTGTCATCATTACTGCAGGTGTCATCATTACTGCAGGTGTCATCATTACTGCAGGTGTCATCATTACTGCAGGTGTCATCATTACTGCAGGTGTCATCATTACTGCAGGTGTCATCATTACTGCAGGTGTCATCATTACTGCAGGTGTCATCATTACTGCAGGTGTCATCATTACTGCAGGTGTCATCATTACTGCAGGTGTCATCATTACTGCAGGTGTCATCATTACTGCAGGTGTCATCATTACTGCAGGTGTCATCATTACTGCAGGTGTCATCATTACTGCAGGTGTCATCATTACTGCAGGTGTCATCATTACTGCAGGTGTCCTCATTACTGCAGGTGTCATCATTACTGCAGGTGTCATCATTACTGCAGGTGTGATCATTACTGCAGGTGTCATCATAACTGCAGGTGTCATCCTCACTGCAGGTGTCATCATTACTGCAGGTGTCATCATTACTGCAGGTGTCCTCATTACTGCAGGTGTCATCATTACTGCAGGTGTCATCATAACTGCAGGTGTCATTCTCACTGCAGGTGTCATCATTACTGCAGGTGTCATCATTACTGCAGGTGTCCTCATTACTGCAGGTGTCCTCATTACTGCAGGTGTCATCATTACTGCAGGTGTCATCATTACTGCAGGTGTCATCATTACTGCAGGTGTCCTCATTACTGCAGGTGTCCTCATTACTGCAGGTGTCATCATTACTGCAGGTGTCATCATTACTGCAGGTGTCATCATTACTGCAGGTGTCATCATTACTGCAGGTGTCATCATTACTGCAGGTGTCATCATTACTGCAGGTGTCATCATTACTGCAGGTGTCATCATTACTGCAGGTGTCATCATTACTGCAGGTGTCATCATTACTGCAGGTGTCATCATTACTGCAGGTGTCATCATTACTGCAGGTGTCCTCATTACTGCAGGTGTCATCATTACTGCAGGTGTCATCATTACTGCAGGTGTCATCATTACTGCAGGTGTCATCATTACTGCAGGTGTCATCATTACTGCAGGTGTCATCATTACTGCAGGTGTCATCATTACTGCAGGTGTCATCATTACTGCAGGTGTCATCATTACTGCAGGTGTCATCATAACTGCAGGTGTCATCCTCACTGCAGGTGTCATCATTACTGAAGGTGTCATCATTACTGCAGGTGTCCTCATTACTGCAGGTGTCATCATTACTGCAGGTGTCATCATTACTGCAGGTGTCATCATTACTGCAGGTGTCATCATTACTGCAGGTGTCATCATTACTGCAGGTGTCATCATTACTGCAGGTGTCATCATTACTGCAGGTGTCATCATTACTGCAGGTGTCCTCATTACTGCAGGTGTCACCATTACTGCAGGTGTCATCATTACTGCAGGTGTCATCATTACTGCAGGTGTCATCATTACTGCAGGTGTCATCATTACTGCAGGTGTCCTCATTACTGCAGGTGTCATCATTACTGCAGGTGTCATCATTACTGCAGGTGTCATCATTACTGCAGGTGTCATCATTACTGCAGGTGTCATCATTACTGCAGGTGTCATCATTACTGCAGGTGTCACCATTACTGCAGGTGTCATCATTACTGCAGGTGTCATCATTACTGCAGGTGTCCTCATTACTGCAGGTGTCATCATTACTGCAGGTGTCATCATTACTGCAGGTGTCATCATTACTGCAGGTGTCATCATTACTGCAGGTGTCATCATTACTGCAGGTGTCACCATTACTGCAGGTGTCATCATTACTGCAGGTGTCATCATTACTGCAGGTGTCACCATTACTGCAGGTGTCATCATTACTGCAGGTGTCATCCTCACTGCAGGTGTCATCATTACTTCAGGTGTCATCATTACTGCAGGTGTCATCATTACTGCAGGTGTCATCCTCACTGCAGGTGTCATCATTACTTCAGGTGTCATCATTACTGCAGGTGTCATCATTACTGCAGGTGTCATCCTCACTGCAGGTGTCATCATTACTTCAGGTGTCATCAATACTGCAGGTGTCATCATTACTGCAGGTGTCATCCTCACTGCAGGTGTCATCATTACTTCAGGTGTCATCATTACTGCAGGTGTCATCATTACTGCAGGTGTCATCATTACTGCAGGTGTCATCCTCACTGCAGGTGTCATCATTACTTCAGGTGTCATCCTCACTGCAGGTGTCATCCTCACTGCAGGTGTCATCATTACTTCAGGTGTCATCCTCACTGCAGGTGTCATCATTACTTCAGGTGTCATCCTCACTGCAGGTGTCATCATTACTTCAGGTGTCATCCTCACTGCAGGTGTCATCATTACTTCAGGTGTCATCATTACTGCAGGTGTCATCATTACTGCAGGTGTCATCATTACTTCAGGTGTCATTATTACTGCAGGTGTCCTCATTACTGCAGGTGTCATCATTACTTCAGGTGTCATCATTACTGCAGGTGTCATCATTACTTCAGGTGTCATCATTACTTCAGGTGTCATCATTACTGCAGGTGTCATCCTCACTGCAGGTGTCATCATTACTGCAGGTGTCATCATTACTTCAGGTGTCATCATTACTTCAGGTGTCATCATTACTGCAGGTGTCATCCTCACTGCAGGTGTCATCATTACTGCAGGTGTCATCATTACTTCAGGTGTCATCATTACTTCAGGTGTCATCATTACTGCAGGTGTCATCATTACTGCAGGTGTCATCATTACTTCAGGTGTCATCATTACTGCAGGTGTCATCATTACTTCAGGTGTCATCATTACTGCAGGTGTCATTGCTGTAATAAATTCTGCTGTATCACGTCATTATTATGTCCATTATATCCATTATACAGTGATCAATAATAATAATAATAATTGTTTTTACCGACGATGGTTGACAGTTTAAAGTCTTATAAATAGAATCTATATTTGAGGATGATTATCAATTAAGGAAACGTTGTTTTCAACTTATTTATCATAATCTGGAACTGTACACCTGTATCCCCTGTTTATTAGTCTCGGCATACCTGTGTATGTATTGTAATAAATAATTTTTTTTTCACTGTTTCTATTGTCTAATTTTGCTGTCTGTACAGTTGATCTGTTGTTTCTAACGAACTAGTTCTAAAAAAACAGTGAATCCGAGCATTGCAATCTTCTCTTCGACAGCGCAAAACTGCAATGTTGTTTACAACATAAAACTGTTACATCGTCTACATCGATACATCGTTTACCACAGAGCTAACAACACAAAACTGTAACACTGTATTCAACACAATATCGCATCACCGTCTACAACCCAAAACTCTAACACTGTCTACAACACAAAACTGTAACACTGTCTACAACACAAAACTGTAACACTGTCCACAACAAAAACTGTAACACTGTCCACAACACAAAACTGTAACTACAACACAAAACTGTAACACTGTCTACAACACAAAACTGTAACACTGTCTACAACACAAAACTGTAACACTGTCTACAACACAAAACTGTAACACTGTCCACAACACAAAACTGTAACTACAACACAAAACTGTAACTACAACACAAAACTGTAACACTGTCTACAACACAAAACTGTAGCACTGTCTACAACACAAAATTGAAACACTATCTACAACACAAAACTGCAACTCTGTCTTCAACTCAAAACTGCAACACTGTCTACAACACAAAACTGTAACACTGTCCACAACACAAAACTGTAACTCTGTCTACAACACAAAACTGTAACACTGTCCACAGCACAAAACTGTAACACTGTCTACAAAAACACAAACCTGCGTCCAGCGCTTCAGTACCACAAAAGCTCCATTATTACAATCCAAATGAACGCTTTGTGATATTCGAGGCACTTACATTACTCGGCGCAAGAATCCCTCGAATACATGCCACAATGCCACAAAATGCCACAATGCCACGATGTTCCACAATGCCACACAGTGCCACAACGTCACAATGTGGCCCGGGCTCGGCGGCAGTGCCGGAAGAAATACCGCCGCATTCTATCTCCAGTGACAAAGGCAAACCCGGCGTGTTTTTACAGAGCATAATTTGTGCGCGCGTCTGACTCTTTGATTTGGAGATTAGGTTCCCTTATTCTACGCACGTCATCCGCGTAAGATTGGCCCTTATAAACTGCCCTCGGATGGGACGCAGATCGCCCCTCGGCCTTAAAATTGCCTCCCTTCCGAACTGACGAGCTCGCTGCTCGACCGGGGCGTGCGCGATCCGTGGATTTGGGGCAGTTTTGGGACACCTCGCGCCCGCGGTGGAAACCTGTTCTTTTAAGTGTTATTCTGACCAATAAAAGGGGAAAATATTTGAATTTTCATCGCGCTGGTGGTATAAAAAAGTTTTTTAAATGTCATTTTCGCTATTTAAAAATCAAACATTTGGGTTTTCCTCGTGCCTGTGGTAGAAACCTGCATTTTCTAGTGTTGTTTTGACCATTGAGAGGTTAAACTATTCGATTTTCCCTCGTGCTGGCTACAGTATCTATATTTTGTTTGATTTCAAAGATTGGTTTTTCGATGCGTTTTTGAATGTTTTTGTTCTCGTTTGTTTACTGATGAGTCCCGCGTGTGGAATTCCTTCACATTTTTCTTTTCACTTTTGCGTCATTCAACTTGTAGCCAAACCTATTTCTCATTTATGATTATTACTACTCAGCTAACCATTATTTACTGCGATTTTTAGCTCGTGTTTTTCATAATATAAACCTTAATATTTTTATATTTCCACGTTAGTTACGCTTATTTACCTAGAATGCATTTCGCCAAAGCAACTGTGTAAAAGAAGTGATTATTTTATGTATGTTTAAGTCATTTAAAAAATTGTAGCATTGAATTTTCCCATTGAACCAAGCATACCCATACCATAGCCCCGAAACTAGGGACCGGTACTAGTGGTATATGTTATGGTATGGTTCGGTATGGTATGGTACGGTATGGTATGGTATGCTATGAAATGGTATGGTGTGGTATGGTATTACAAAAAAAACTATCACACAACACAAGACACACCACAACACACCACATCACACAACACAAGACACACCACATCACACAACACAAGACACACCACATCACACAACACAAGACACAACACATCACACACCACAACACAAGACACACCACAACACACAACACAAGACACACCACAACACACAACACAAGACACACCACAACACACACCACAAGACACACCGCAACACAAGACACACAACACATCTGTGAGATGTGTTACCACCCCCTTCCTCCCCAACCCCCTCCCGCCAAAGTTAGAAGTTCAATCAAAGTTCGGAGTGAGGCAGGCAGGGGCGACAATGCTGATGAGACGCAACTTCTCCGCCGACTTCAGTTCGCTGATTCCTGCTAAGTTGACTCATTAAATGTAGGGGAGTGTGACGTGTGGCGTGTTGTTCTGGCGTGTGGCGTGTTGTTCTGACGTGTGGCGTGTTGTTCTGGCGTGGGGCGTGTTGTTCTGGCGTGTGGCGTGTTGTTCTGACGTGTGGCGTGTTGTTCTGGCGTGGGGCGTGTTGTTCTGGCGTGTGGCGTGTTGTTCTGACGTGTGGCGTGTTGTTCTGGCGTGGGGCGGGTTGTTCTGGCGTGTGGCGTGTTGTTCTGACGTGTGGCGTGTTGTTCTGGCGTGGGGCGTGTTGTTCTGGCGTGTGGCGTGTTGTTCTGACGTGTGGCGTGTTGTTCTGGCGTGGGGCGTGTTGTTCTGGCGTGTGGCGTGTTGTTCTGGCGTGTGGCGTGTTGTTCTGGCATGTGGCGTGTTGTTCTG
This sequence comes from Morinoia aosen, assembly GCA_030386875.1. Classification (NCBI taxonomy): domain Eukaryota; kingdom Metazoa; phylum Arthropoda; class Malacostraca; order Amphipoda; family Talitridae; genus Morinoia; species Morinoia aosen. Next base: position 61,065,550 of record CM059579.1, on the reverse strand, counting down.
GGTGGTGGGGTGTTGTTCTGGCGTGTGGCATGTTATTCTGGCGTGTGGCGTGTTGTTCTGGCGTGTGGTGTGTTGTTCTGGCGTGTGGCGTGTTGTTCTGGGATGTGGGGTGTTGTTCTGGCGTGTTGCGTGTTGTTCTGGGGTGTGGCGTGTTGTTCTGGCGTGTGGCGTGTTGTTCTGGGATGTGGGGTGTTGTTCTGGCGTGTTGCGTGTTGTTCTGGGGTGTGGCGTGTTGTTCTGGCGTGTGGCGTGTTTTTCTGTCATGTGGCGTAATTGTCTGGCGTGTGGCGTGTTTTTCTGGCGTGTGGCGTGTTGTTCTGGCGTGTGGCGTGTTGTTCTGGCGTGAGGCGTAATGTTCTGGCGTGTGGCGTGTTGTTCGTGCGTGTGGCCTGTTGTTCTGGCGTGTGGTGTATTGTTCTGGCGTATGGCGTGTTGTTCTGGTGTGTTATACCTACGTGTATCACTCGTGACATCACTCTGGCGTGTTGCGTTCTATTTTTTGGTTCGCAGCGTATTATTTTGGAGTATAGCTTGTGGCTCTTCGGTGTGTGGAGTGTGACGCGCCATTCTTTCAGTGCAGAGCATTTTGTTTTTCTGGTGTGTAGCGTGTCGCTGTTCAGGAGTGTAGCGTGTTGCTTTTGTGACGTAGTGTGTAATTCCTTAGGCATGTAGCGTGTTATTTGTCTGTTACTGGGAAACACAAATGTAAATATTGTAGATTGTGTACACAGGTGTGTAATTGTGTGTGCACAGGTGTGTACTGGTCTGTGCACAGGTGTGTACTTGTGTGTGCACAGGTGTGTACTTGTGTGTGCACAGGTGTGTACTTGTGTGTGCACAGGTGTGTACTTGTGTGTGCACAGGTGTGTACTTGTGTGTGTACAGGTGTGTACTTGTGTGTGCACAGGTGTGTACTTGTGTGTGCACAGGTGTGTACATTCAGCAGTTAACAAAATTCAGAGATTAACGAAATCCAGCTATTAATACATTTCATTCCTTTGAACAAGCTATGCACACACATACGCATCTGATGCCTTAATTTAAGAGCCATAGCCGCATTTGAATGTCTTCATCTCTGTTCGTTTCGAAAATAAATGCTTAAATTCTATTTCATCAGCCGTAAACTCTCGACAGATTTTGATCGAGACTCAGAATACGTTAAAGGAATTTTTTGTTCTCCCAAATTGAAATAAAAACGCCTTTTGCAAACCTAAGGCTTTCAGTTTTGGATAAAATATTTGTCATAAAGACTGCTTTTCCTTTCTAAGGAAAAAATATTCTTATTCATATAGAACACATGTTTTATTTTCTAGTGATCCTTTGAAGACATTCGTGCGTTGATAGGGAGACATGGTCATGTTACTGTAACAAACAGGACCTTTTTTCCTCCAGGCTAACTCCTTGATAAATATTCTTTTAGGAAACCATGCAGCTGTCTTTTGCAGAAACTTTCCCTTGCTGCAGCTGTATTTTGGCTGCTCAATTGTTTAAACTGGTATTTTCAGAGATTTAAACAATAATAACTCTGCAGCACAAATAATACATACTCTTATCAGGTTTGTTATTAACTCGATATCAATTTCAATGCTTGTTAATTTTGTACATTCTCACCCAGTACAACCACAATTGCTGCAGAATAAGGTGATGGTTTAATCCTTTCTAATATTCCCGTCTTGTTTGCCATTCTCATAATTTGTGCTTTCTTTTTGAGCGTTTCATTCCTTACCATAGAATTTTATTTAATTAGGTTACGTAGAAATTTCACGATGAGCTATTTCATGTATTGTTTATTTGCATTTTTTCTATTATTCCGAGACAGAGACGAGAGAATTGACGTGTCTGTTCACCCCCATCACCACGCTCGTACATGTGAACTCCTGCTTAAAGCTTCATGCGACGCTACGGGGTCATTTTCAATGGTATACACATTTTTATTCATGTTATATGGTCATTTTCCGTTTAAAACATCCGTAGTGCCAAAATTACAAGCTTTAAGATCCTTGTCGGCGGTTAGCTTCCGTTTAGGATATCCGTTTGTCAAAGTTATAATGTTTAAGATTACCAGCGACGGTTAGCTTTTGTTTGGGATATCTATTGGTTAAAATTATAAGTTATAAGATTACTGTCGGCAGTTGGCTTCCATTTTTGATATCTATTGGTTAAAATTACAAGGTTTAAGACTACCTTCGGTAGTTAGCTTCCGCTTAGGATACCCATTGTGCCAAAGTTCATTGGTTTAAGATTCTTGCCGTTGTTTAGGCGCACCCGTCGAAGGACGACCTAAACCACAACGCTCCAGTTCATCTTCATGACTTGTTATTCTGGTAGAGTTCTTGGAAATCTCACTTTAATAATGAAAAAAAATACCAATGGGTAAATAAATGTTTTAATCGTAGACGTTTGCGGTGTTGCAGGATATCTGTGCTCCCGAATGCCATTTATTTTTGGAATTTTAAACGAGACAAATAGGAGAGGTCAAGTCAGACAAGGTTAGGATGTTTTTGGATTTGGTTAGATAAATTTTAGTTAACTTAAATAAAAAAAACAGTTTTCAGTTAAAAATATCATGAAAATCCAAGGTTAAAGTAAACGTTAAATATAAGTTTAAGGTTTACTGTTTTAAATTTAAGTTTAAATTAAATTTAACGTTAAAGTTAAGGTTAAAGTAAAGTTACTTATATTGAATATACTATAATTATAATCATCGTAGGTATGAATAATTACTATTTAATGAATATTCATAAATGAGAACCAATCACAGAACATTAGTAATTATTAATCATTAGTGGTATTCTTATCTGCAGCACGTAGTGTCGTGATCGACATGAAAGGCATTTCTAGGGCTTCTAGGCACTGTAACATATTACGTGCATAAATATTTTCTATGCATATCCAAATATTTTAATTAATTCTAGCAAAAAATACCCGAGTTTGATATGGTATTGAGAAAATTTGAAATCAGCTTAAAATGTAATCAGAACGAACCGTATTCTATTCCAAGTAATTTTCCATTTAAATTTAGCGCATTTTTATTCATTCGAAAGGACAGTGTTTTAGTCAACTAGGTATAATCACCCAAAATTAAAAAAAAATATCAAAACCCCAAGAAAACAATGCGCCATCATTGGCACGATACACCCACGGCGATCTATCTCGTGCATCTGGCAGCCATTCAAAGCTGCCAAATGCTCAGAGCTCGAATTTAGTTCGAAAAAGCTCACACTTGGGGGCCTGGGTGTGAAAATACAGCATGCAGCGCAGCTAAGTCGACATAAGAACTTACGCTGCTCGGCTGCACTGCAGCAACCGAGTAAATTGTCGTAAAATCAGCTGCTTTTTGGATAATATCAACTCGAAACGCATGATTTCACACCGCGCTGATGCGCAAATTTTGTCTCCTTCAGGAAAATATCGCCTTCATTTCAGAGATGCCTTCAGATTTGCCTCTGCCCACCGAACACCAAATTATCCGAGGCAGAAACTCACGTCAAATCTTGAGCTCAAAGGCAAATTTCGAAAACCGTGTTCTTCATCCCTGATTTTTCTGGGGATATCGAACCGACGATCATTGATGTGTTAGATAAGGGTGTAATATTCGAAGACGGTTCTTTTTATAGCTATTTTTTGGTACTATAGACTTGATGAACTGCGTTCCTGTCATATTACGAGCTAGAGTGTTTGTGTTGAGGTATAGAAAGCCATATCAAAGGATGCTGTGCCGCAATGTTTGCTAGTAGATAATTCTATTTTTGAAGAATCCAAGACGCTTTCAGAAGAAACGATGACTACAATGATGGTGTCACAATTCTGAGTTTATTTTAAACTACCAGAGAACAATTTCAGAAGTATTAACGACTATTTTAATGGTACCAAAGACTATTTTGATGGTTCGAAGACCACTTTGACGGTGTCGGAGACTGTTTTGATGGTATCGAAGACCGTTTTGATGGTATCGAAGACCGTTTTGATGGTATCGAAGACCGTTTTGATGGTATCGAAGACCACTTTGATGGTGTCGAAGATCGTTTCCAAAAGTAGCGAAGAAAACATGTAATGGTAGCGCTACTTTTATAGGCATAGAACACCACTAATGAAAGTATAAGACAACACTTATGCAAGTAACGAGATCAAATTTTAGAAGTATAGAAGACAACTTTCATAGATATCGGCCACCACTTTCAGAAGTATCGAAAACCTCTTTTCGAAACCACTTTTAAAGGTTCAAGATACACCGTTTCCCATACTTATTATTTTTCCACAAAAGGATTTTGAACTCCTGTCTTGCGCATCTCACTAAAGAGACTTAGAGGTACAAGGTAGGCTGTGAAACCGCTTTCATTGCGAGAATAGTAAGGCTTTTCTGTTCAGCGATTCAAATATAGTTTAAAAAGCTTTCTGAGCAAATTAATTAATATAATTTTATATTTATTGAAATGAAGTTTGCTTTGTAGGTAGTCATGAGAGACGCGGAGTACATGTTGGATATTGACATGACGCACGTGATGGAAATGGCGGATTTGGTGTGCGTGATGGACATGGTGTAGACGATGTACGTGATGGACATGATGTAGACGATGTACATGATGGGCATGATGTGGACGATGTACGTGATGGACATGGTGTAGACGATGTACGTGATGGACATGATGTTGACGATGTACGTGATGAACATGGTGTAGACGATGTACGTGATGGACATGATATTGACGATGAACGTGATGAACATGGTGTAGACGATGTACGTGATGGACATGGTGTTGACGATGTACATGATGGACATGGTGCACACGGTACGCATTGTGTAGATTATTATGCCAGAATAACTGCATCACGTCCCTTCGATGTCTAGGACAGTTTAGCGAATTTCACTCAGTCTTTTTCAATATTTTTTTGCTCAAATAATAAGTTCATAAAAAATGGAAAAAATCTTATTTCACCTACGGAGTTCACTCATACTCGTACATGCGAAAATATAAAATTGACCATAATGAAAATGCCATTTTACTTGTATACCCTTGCGTATCTTGAGTCAAACTGTCATGTGATGTCGAGTGATTATGTCTCATGTCATGTTATGTCATGTCATGTCATATCATGTCATATCATGTCATATCATGTCACATCGTCTCATGTCATGCCATATCATGTCATATCATGTCACATCGTCTCATGTGATGTCATATCATGTCATATCATGTCATATCATGCCACATCGTCTCATGTCATGTCATGCCATGTCATGTCATGCCATGCCATGTCATGTCATGTCATGTCATGTCATATCATATCATATCATGTCATGTCACACCGTGTCATATCGTGGCACACGTCTTGCCCGTCACATGCCGCGTCATGTCATGAGAAGCGCTGAAATTGCCCCTTCCCAACCCCAGTTGCCACCTCGCCCCACCAGTTGCCCACTCACAGTAGCAGTTATCTACTTGTCCCACCAGTTGCCCCCTCGCCCCACCAGTTGCCCACTCACAGCAGCAGTTATCTACTTGTCCCACAAGTTGCCTCCTAACAGCAGTGGTTATCTACTTGTCTCACTATTTTCCCCCTCGCCCCACCAGTTGCCCCCTCGCCCCACCAGTTACCCCCTCACAGCAGCAGTTATCTAATTGTCCCACCAGTTGCCCCCTTGCCCCACCAGTTGCCCTCTCGCCCCACCAGTTGACCCCTTCATCAAACCAGTTGTCCCCTTGCCCCACCAGCTGCTCTCTCGCTCCACCAGTTGACCCCTTCACCACACCAGTTGTCCCCTTGCCCCACCAGCTGCTCTCCACCAGTTGTCTCCTCGCCACACCAGTTGCGCCATCACCCCACCAGTTGCCCCCTTGCCCCACCAGTTGCCCCATCAACCTACCAGTTGCCCCCTTGCCCCACCAGTTGCCCCCTTGCCCCACCAGTTGCCCCCTTGCCCCACCAGTTGCTCTCCATCAGTTGCCTCCTCGCCCCACCAGTTGCCCCATCACCCTACCAGTTGCTCCTTGCCCCACCAGTTGCCCCATCGTCCCACCAGTTGCCCCATCGCCCCACCAGTTGCCCCATCACCCCACCAGTTGCCTCCTTGCCTAACCAGTCGTCCCCTCGACCCACCAATTGCCCTTTTCACACTCCACCAGATGCTCTCTCGCTCCACCAGTTGTCCTTTTAGGATTTAAAACTTGAGAGCAACAGTTCGAACGTTTATTTTTGTCAACAGCACGAAAGCTAGAAACCAAGAGCGAGTTAATTCTCCAGAAGCGCAAACATTAACAGCACTCAAGTTAGGTGCATCCTGAGGATTCCAACAGTTCGCAGCTTCCTCTGTAGGAGTTTAATATAGGCTCCTTTTAACCGAAGCGCGAAGATCTTCCCCACCAACAAGACCACCAAAGGTCACCAGCCCGGTACGCCGATGAGAAGTACATAGTCGTTCTGAACAAGAAGACACAGGGCTTTAAGAAGTCTGGTCAAAAATTACCGATTATCCTAACTGAATACGATTTCGCAGTTTTATGGTTTCAATATTTCAAGAATATATATCTCAGGTAGATTTTAAGAACAGATTATGGATTAATTACCTTGAATATTAAATACCTACTCAAGAGGCTGCAAGAGCCGGGTCGAGGAATTTAATGCACGGAAAGACCGCTTATTAATAAAGAGAAAATAGTAGAAGGTACCAGATCCACTTTTTAAAGGGCGACCTGCTGCCCAAGCAGTAAGTTAAGATTAAGTAAGTTCAATTTGTGAACGCGGAAGCGTCACAATTAAGGTTAAATAATTAAAGCGTTTTTAAGGTTAGAGCAGGTCCGGTAAAAGATCGAACATGCGTAATTTTTAAAGGATTAAATTTAAAAACAATAGAACGAAAAGAAAAGTTGCAGCTGCAAAACAAAAAACGAAGAACAGAAAGAACAAACTTCAACGATTTCAAAATCTGTCAGGCAACTAAGCCAGGCGATCAGAGGAAAGCTTTTTCTTCTTCCACAAGGCAGCGAGCAGTAATACGAAAGATTTTCAACAGTCCACCAGTTGCCCTCTTGCCCCACCAGTTGCTCCCTAGCTCCACCAGTTGCCTCCTCACCCCACCAGTTGCCCCCTTGCCCCACCAATTGCCCCCTCGTCCCAACAGTTGCCCCTTCGCCGCACTATTCGCCCCCTTTATTCGCTTGCACAGAACCGCTCAGTAAGGCTCATCTTGCTGCAATCTCTTCTCATTATTTCAATCATAGACAATTTTGGCGCAATCTCAGAAGATTGTGGCCTTACATCTTGATGGATCCCAATCGCTGTCCACCATTAGGTCGCAATTATGCTTCCTCATTTCTATGGAGAAACTTTCTTAGCAGCATCGGTGGAAATAAGTTTCTGGAAGTCGGAGTTTTCTACCGTAGACTAATTTCATGAAAAACACGATCGAGGGCGTTATTGTGCGATGAAGTTCACTTTCGATACGTTTTTAGTGGCGATGAGTTGTGTTTTTTTTCTTGAGGGGAAGTTGCGTGTGTCACGAGAACATGGGTGTTATTTATTTCATTATTTCGTTTCTTTTTTATGGATTTTGTTCTAATTTTGAAGAACTTCATATATTTCAGATTTTTGTTGTGATTATTTTTCATGCTTTTATTTTGAACTTTTCTCTTCTGATTCCTTGATATTTATAGTGTTTCTTCAACTAACGAGATGAAGAAAATAAATCCAAGCGCGCAATACGTTATTTGTGAAAAAAAATATCACAGCACCTGGTAGAAATTGAGCACTTCTTACACCACAGTGTTCATATATTACCGAATTTTCGAACTCATCAATATATTTGTAATTTTTGTCAGCGTTTGTACATTCCTTTTTTCTTTCAAATCAAAGGCTCAATACCGTGTTTCTGAGGTATAACTGTTTTTGCTCATCAATTTACGCACATCGTTGCAACATTTCATTAATTTCAGAAATTTATCTCAATAACAATGAAATTAAAATGTAATAAAGTACAACACAATACTGTGCGAAACAGTAACATACAATGCAGTAAATCACAGTACAACGCACAGTACAATAATACAGCACAATACAATACACCACAATACAATATACGTAGTTTCAATAAATATTTTTCAAAGCGATCCGAGTTTCCATTTTCCTGAAGTCGTTGAAATCGGGATAGTTTCAAACCCATTTATGCAGGGATTGTTTCAAACCCATTTCTGCAAGGATTGTTTCAAACCCATTTCTGCAGGGATTGTTTCAAACCCATTTCTGCAAGGATTGTTTCAAACTCATTTCTGCAGAGATTGTTTCAAACCCATTTCTGCAAGGATTGTTTTAAACCCATTTCTGCAGGGATTGTTTCAAACCCATATCTGCAGGGATTGTTTCAAACCCATTTCTGCAGGGATTGTTTCAAACCCATTTCTGCAGGGATTGTTTCAAACCCATTTCTGCAGGGATTGTTTCAAACCCATTTCTGCAAGGATTGTTTCAAACCCATTTCTGCAGAGATTGTTTCAAACCCATTTCTGCAGGGATTGTTTCAAACCCATTTCTGCAGGGATTCTTTCAAACCCATTTCTGCAGGGATTGTTTCAAACCCATTTCTGCAGGGATTGTTTCAAACCCATTTCTGCAGGAATTGTTCCAAACCTATTTCTGCAGAGATTGTTTCAAACCTATTTCTGCAGGGATTGTTTCAAACCCATTTCTGCAGGGATTGTTTCAAATCCATTTCTGCAGGGATTGTTTCAAACCCATTTCTGCAGGGATTGTTTCAAACCCATTTCTGCAGGGATTGTTTTAAACCCATTTCTGCAGGGATTGTTTCAAACCCATTTCTGCAGGGATGGTTTCAAACCCATTTCTGCAGGGATTGTTCCAAACCCATTTCTGCAGGAATTGTTTCAAACCCATTTCTGCAGGGATTGTTTCAAACCCATTTCAGCAGGGATTGTTTCAAACCCATTTCTGCAGGGAATGTTTCAAACCCATTTCTGCAGGGATTGTTTCAAACCCATTTCTGTAGGGATTGTTCCAAACCCGTTTCTGCAGGGATTGTTTCAAACCCATTTCTGCACGGATTGTTTCAAACCCATTTCTGCAGGGATTGTTTCAAACCCATTTCTGCAGGGATTGTTTCAAACCCATTTCTGCAAGGATCGTTTCAAACCAATTTCTGCAGGGATTGTTTCAAACCCATTTCTGCAAGGATCGTTTCAAATCCATTTCTGCAGGGATTGTTTCAAACCCATTTCTGTAGGGATTGTTCCAAACCCGTTTCTGCAGGGATTGTTTCAAACCCATTTCTGTAGGGATTGTTTCAAACCCATTTCTGCAGGGATTGTTTCAAACCCATTTCTGCAGGGATTGTTTCAAACCCATTTCTGCAAGGATCGTTTCAAACCCATTTCTGCAGGGATTGTTTCAAACCAATAGCGAAGGTTTCTTCAAACCAATTTCAGCAAAGATTGTTTGTCGAAAATCGTTTGAAATTTCTAATGAATAAAGAATTGAATTGATAAACAATTAAATTAATTTAAATAAATAAAATGAACTCGAATTTAACAAAAAATTCCTAAAATCAAAGTTGAAAAGTTTTCCCTTTAATTTCTCTTGTTTCGAATTTAATTTGAACCTTTATTCCACAAGAGATGACCTCGGGTTGGCTGCGGCTCGACCTGGAGATTCTTTTAGAGTCTTTTCGTTCCCGGTGAGGGATTCCTGCCGTGCCCAGTGGGGATGATTCCCGTTCCAGTGGGGATTCTTTCCGTTCCCAGTAGAGTTTGTTCCAGACGAGCTGGTGTCAGAATTTTCACTTAGACGGGCGCTAAAGGATATCTGACACGCGGAAGGAAGGGGATGAAAAGAACAGAAATTTTAATTCACGCAGATTTTCACTCCGCATTTAGTTTATTATATTCCCAACAGGGCAAAAGGAAGCATCAAAACGGCTATGCCGTCAATAAGCCCCAAATTATTTAGGGTTTTCAATAATTTTATTCAAGACATAAACTCAGTTTAAAATTTACATTAAAAATGCCTCAGCTCGAGTCAAAGCGGGGCAGACAAGGAAGGTTAATTTTGAGTAGAGTAAGACGCATGGGGCGCTCCACAGCGCCTCAAGCAGACGCAGTTCACGATTAAAGACGGGGTGGGCGAAGCGAACTCAGCACTGCTTAAGATTGTGGGAAAGTATCCCGACCAAGAGAAGACAGAGGGTGTTCCCGCTGCAGGAAGAATTCGAGAGAAGAAAAATTAGCGATAACTTAATAAAACCGAATTGGGTCACTAATATGAAAATCAGATTGTTAACTATGCTCAGAAAATATCAAGTTAAGAATAAATTTTGAACTGTAACGGGACACCACCAAGCCTTACGTACCTAAGGCAGAGCGGCCGACAAACTAAAGAAAACACCAGCGGCCGTAAGGCCGAATGAAGACCATTGGGAAGAGAACGATACGATGGAGCGGTCGCCGCTTACTGAAAAAAATAAACAAACTAAACAATCTCAACATACGACCGACGAGAGGATATTGTAAATGAATCACGACAGAACAAACACAGAAGAACAAAGCTAGCACACACCTGAACTTAATTGTGGCTTCAGTGGAAAAAGTTTCCTTCAAGGCCCGAAAGAATTTAAGGGAAAATAGGTTAAGGTCATTGGACTTTTAATAAGATCAATTCACTTCGAATAGGACACCTAATCCAAACTTTAGTTAGAGTTTAGATCAATTTTTAGAGGTGAACCCATTCAATTAAGGCTTATAAAAAGCTTCAAGCGCGGCAAGCCGCCGGCAATGTTAGACACAAGGGTGTCGTTAAGTAATTTAAATGCCAATGAAGACAAGCAAGAATTTCAACTGCGGCAAGAGAGCCAACGAAAATATAACGAAACGAAAATATGCCAGTCACACAAAATAAACATAGGATATGATATGAAAGAAGAGCAAGAACGGGCACCAAGGTCAGGATACTTCAACCCTCATAGCGCGAGGAATAGCCGGTAACCAGCAGGGTCGACGTGGCTCGGAGAGCACCAGCCAGCGCATCCACCGTCCGCCCAATCTCAGAGCAAAATGACGTCACAACGAGAGCGCATCTGCCACCTTTACGCCACCATGCACCACACTACTACTGAAAGTTATGATTTATTTCTTGAGGAAAAGTAGGGTTCAAATATTTTGGAAGATAATTAAAGACCAAATTAATTTAGAGCCGATGAGAAATTCACGTCATGGAAAAATTTCTCATACACTGGGAAGAGACAACACAAATTTGCTTAAGATAACTAATGAGAAGATAGACGATTCATACACTCCACCGCCGCTGCGCGTCGCGGTCGAGAAGGGCGATCACTTAGGTTAGCAAGGGACAGGGAATCCGATAGGGAATCGGATGCTAAAGGAACGCTAGCTTTAACTGAATCACAGTTTATTTCCATAGGGTAAAGCATGCTGATGGCATAGTCTCCATAGGTTTTATCAGGACGCATGAGTTGAACGGAACGAATACTTCCATCACTGGCCGCGTATAGTTTGGTAACCCTACCCATTGACCATAAAGGACGAGCCTTCATCGGAGAACGTATCAATACTACATCATCAAGACGAATTCTATTAGACCACCTGGGTTGAAACGAATGCCTATTTCTATCTCTTAATGAAGTCAAGTACTCCGTGTAGTATGAATCTTTGAAGGATTCTAGCATTTCGTCTTTAAGTTGAAGGGACGCGAGAAGCCGCGCTCGGGAAGGCATCGCCACCTCACTGCCCGAGTGAGCACCAAAGTTAGGGGCACCTGAAGAAAAGGGAGAAATGAACGAATTTGGAGATACAAAATCTAACTCGTCCCCTTTACCAGCACACAACGGTCTAGAATTGACTGCATTTTGAATATCTGAAACTAAGGTTAAGAAGGCAAAATAATCTAATCGCGTGCGACCAATAGATTTATAAAGGCAGCGCTTAACAGTTCCGATCAGCCTCTCCCAAACTGAACCAAACCATGCTGAATACAGCGGGATCCTAATATGGTTAATATTATTAAACGCTAAATGTTCGCTTACCAAGGAGTTCAGGTGGGATTGGTTAAGGATTTCTACTGATTGGGCAAAGGTTGGAGCATTATCGCTATAAATGGCATCAGGAGTGCCGAATCGATTAACGAAACGCACGAATGCCTGCAAGAAAGATGACGCTGACATGTCTTGAACAATTTCCAAATGAATGGCTCTAATGCTTAAACAAGTGAATATGAGCAGGTACATTTTAGTTGGAGTAGGACCTAATTTAATGAAAAAATGACCAGTAAAGTCTACGCCTACATTCTTAAAGGGGCGCACGTAAGTAACGCGAGACTCTGGTAAACTGCCCACTCGCGGGTATCTGAATGGTAAAGAGTTGAATTTTTGACAAATTGAACAGTCCTTGAGGACTAATTTTACCGTGGATCGACCCTTAGCGACCCAGTAACCTTTATTTCGTAGGGTGTTAAGAGTAGAGGGAACTCCCAAATGCTTGCAAGTCTCATGACAGTCCCGAATAACCAGCTGGGTCAGGTGGCTTTCGCGAGGTAGCAATACTGGATTTGCTACATCATAGCTTAGGAAGCGACAGTTTGCCAATCTGCCTCGAGACCTAATAAGGTTATCTGAATCCAAAAATAAATTCAAATTATCGATCAAGGAGGGAATTGGGTTTGTATGATTTTTCTGGCGCAAGTACGACAAGATCTCGGGAAAGTGCACTTGTTGCTCAAAACGAAGCCAATAAGCCCTGGCCAAATTTATACATTCTCTTCGAGCAGGCGGCAGTCTCCTAAGCCTCCTCGAAAATTCGAAGAGCCGTGAGGTGACGCCAAGTAATTTCTGCAGAGAAGAATAATTAGTTACCGGAAAAACTGAGGGAGGCAGTCTATCTTCGACTGCAGCTGACACACAAGTTATTAATTTCTGATTAACACGGGAGATGCAGGACAAGGAATAAGACGGCCAGGAATCAAGGTCCTTCAACCACGGTGGACCATTTAACCAAAATGAAAGCTTAGATGAGAACTCTTTAAGGGATATGCCCCTGGTCAACAAATCCGCCGGATTCGCTTCCGTGGACACGTAACGAAATTGCACTTTTAAATTAGTCATTGTGCTAACCTCTTCTTTGAAATTGGAAATGTCTTTCACACGATTGTTGGTGAATATATTTTTGCTTTTTATTTTATTGTCCAGAACCCAAGACAGAACCACTTGGGAATCGCAGGCCACTATAATGTCTGTCAAGTTTAAATTAGTCAGAGATGACAAAATTGAAATCAAACACTTAAACGCCAAAAATACCGCTAAAAGTTCCAAAACTGGCAAGCTTTTTGATTTCAAGGGAGCTACTTTACTCTTACTGAAAAGAAGGACTGGCAAATTGCCATTACTACAGACGTAAATGCAAAACCCATAGTTGGACTTTGAAGCATCAGTAAACACTATAAGTTTAGAAGGCACATTAGATTCAAAACACTGGCGAGGGAATTTTATCTTTTGCAATTCATTAAAATCTTTACGCAATTTTAGCCAAGTAGCAACTATGTCCTCCGATAGGCTCTCGTCCCACGAGACACGAGACTTCCACACGTCCCGCAGCAAGTTCTTGCCTCTAACAGTGATGGGGGTCAACATTCCTAATGGATCAAAGCATCTGGATACTGCAGAGAGAATTGTACGCTTCGTTACCCTTTCACATTCATCTTTGAGTTTTACCTGTACGTGCATCTGGTCCGTATGCCTGTCATAAAAATATCCGAGCACCTTTTCAAAATCACCGTCATGCGGGTTACATACGCCATCCGCTATGAAGGTCTGCTGAAGATTCTCACAATTCGTGGTCCACGCACGCATTTCAAAACCTCCTGCCTTCATACGCTCGCAGGCCTGCTGATAAATTAATTTTAACTTTTGCTCGCAATTTCCGGTAAAATATAGATTATCGACATACATTAGATTTTTCAGCGCATAATTGCATTCGTCGTCTGCAAACCTTTCCAAGTGTTTGGATAAAACAAAATGCAGCACGAAAGAGCTAGATATGAAACCAAACACTAAAGTTGTATATCTGTACACAACCAGTTTTCCATTACGCTCCCAAAGTATACAGAAACGGTTGCGATCGGCGGCATCCACGAGTTTTATTTGGAGATACGCTTTACGGATGTCACCCATCACTAAATTACGGTCACTGCGAACGTTCAGCAAAACCTTAAAAAGACTGTTCACCAAATCAATCCCAGGGTACGCTGCTTCATTCAGGGACGGGCAACCATTCACTTTCAAGCTGCAATTTAAGACTGGTCTCACTTTAAATGTACAAGAGTCTTCTGTTTTAACGACTTCCCGATGGGGAATGTATACACAAGCATCTCTATTACTAGGCTTAATTTCCTCTAGAATCCCCTCCGACAATTGTTCTTGAAACACAGCGTCGTATTGTTCATAGAGCTGTTTGGCTTTCAAACGGGCAATTAGTCTGCTCAACACAGCTCTCGAGATTGCAAAGTTATTAGGAACATCAGCTAAGCAATCCTTCCAGATCAATTTCACGTGGTATTTTCCTTCATCGAATACCATGTTACTCTGAAAATCTGCTATCATTTCATTATCAGGTACAGAAACGTCTTGGTCAGAAATTCCAATGGACTCAAGATCAAAAATTTTATCTAAATTTGCTTCTACTGATCCCTCACTTGTTACACCCCCGACAGGATCTGGAGAAATTGGTTGCGGATCCAAAACAAAATTCACGAAGGATTGATTAACTTTAGAGAAGGAACGCAACTCCTTATTCCGCATCAGAGACTCTTTGCGAGATAGAAAGTGCTCTACATTGCCAATAGGGATCATTTTATCGCAATACAGATAACCATAACCCTCCAGGCAAGGTACAAGCTTGAAATTAGGCAGGTATTGCAAGAGATCAATTCCTAGAATTCCATCTAGCTTAACGGAATCTGAACTACCAGTCGCGAACGAAGTGTCCGCCAAGCAATACTTTTTACGAATGTTTGACATAGCTCGGTCCAGGAAGTGAACACTGAAAGTCAAATCGAACGAATCGTCAATTAAGATGGGAGCTTGGATTTTATTGACTCCATCCAAAAGGTCAACTTGAAGGCTAATTTCCGCAAACTTACGAGATCCTTTGGCTAAAAAGGAATTCACGGCATACTCTGTCGTCATGACAGTTTCAGTGGGGTCAATACTACGCAACACTGCTCCGGACAAATGGCTCCGCTGGGCTCCCGTATCAAGTAAGAAGCGTGCCATAATCTGCTTTCTGCCCTTCCTAACAGGTAAAGTCAACGTGGGCAAAATGTACCCAGCTTGAACATCTGAGGACGCATTAATACAAAAGTTGGCATGAACCCCACCGTAAGTAGCTTGAGGACACAAAGCGGTCACATGCGATCGCTGTTTGCAAAGGTTGCATTCATAGTCTAGGTGCCCCAGACATCGGCTGGTCAAATGTTTTGAACTAGTACACAATTCACAGAGCTTTAGTTCCCTGCACCTTTCGACACGACTGCGATAATTCGGATACACCGGACATCTCGTCATTGAATGGGTTTTCGCCAAGCATAGCTTACACATCCTGTTCGCTACAGGTGCCACGGCAGCGGCGTTAGAAAACCCCCCGCACGGGGCTGGAACAGTTTGCTCTTTTTTAAGTTTAATTTTTTCATCATGGGAACCAGCATTATCGTGCAGATTCAAGAGAGCTATAACATCAACGTAATTGTCAAAAATCTCATTCAAGTCGGGGAATTTTCGATTTAACTTGCGCGACAATTCTCTTTTAAATGAAACCGGCAACCTAGCGAAAACTGAATGACTCAACATTTTCCTTCCCACCTCAGAATTCACAACGTCACAATCGTACAACTTGAGATCAGCCAAAACTGCTCGAATTTCGGTTAGAAACAACCTTGTCTCAAGAAATGACTTGTCTTCTTTACATTCTAGGTTCAAGAGTTTCAAGGTCAAGTGGTTCACCACCTCTTCTTTATCTAAAAATTCCTGCTTAAGCAAATCTAATGCAATGGCATAATTCTCATCACTAATTATTAGGTGAGAGACTAGCTTGAGGGCATAGCCTTCTAAACAACTCTTCAAATAAACCAGTTTTGAAGAGGCAGACAACCCATCTCTGTTACCAACGGCATTGTTAAATTGAGCCAAAAAATTGTGGAACTCGAACTGATCACTCTTGCTACCATCGAAATGACCGAGCTTAACTAGCGGCAACTTCAACTGCCTAACTGATTCCGAACAATCTGACCTACAATTTTTATTCAGGTTCTCACGAAGGAGATCAAACCGAACCAAGCTACTTTCTACTTCACTTTCGTAGGCTACTTGGGCCGAGGTCTCAAGTTCCAATAAGTTTTCATCACCTAAAATAGATGTTGTAAGCTCAGCGTCGAACGCCTTCACTCTCTCTAATCCTTCACGAATCAACTTACACTGGGCTGTTAATTTATCTTTATCCGATCTCTCAACAGCTTCCTCAGCCAACTTCATTGATATGGTAATTTTGCGTTTAACAACCCCTCTTTTCTGAACCACTGTAGACTCCATGATGCACCCCCCTAAACACAAAGACAATAGAACTTACCAACCACCGGAACCACCAACTGAAAGAGGACACAGTTTAGAATCGCGGCAAACTTTATTACCTAGAAAATACAGCGAAATAAGCAAAGAAAGGAAAGAAAGGAAAGAAAGAAAGAAAGAATTAAGTTCAGTAAGAATGTGTCAGAATTTTCACTTAGACGGGCGCTAAAGGATATCTGACACGCGGAAGGAAGGGGATGAAAAGAACAGAAATTTTAATTCACGCAGATTTTCACTCCGCATTTAGTTTATTATATTCCCAACAGGGCAAAAGGAAGCATCAAAACGGCTATGCCGTCAATAAGCCCCAAATTATTTAGGGTTTTCAATAATTTTATTCAAGACATAAACTCAGTTTAAAATTTACATTAAAAATGCCTCAGCTCGAGTCAAAGCGGGGCAGACAAGGAAGGTTAATTTTGAGTAGAGTAAGACGCATGGGGCGCTCCACAGCGCCTCAAGCAGACGCAGTTCACGATTAAAGACGGGGTGGGCGAAGCGAACTCAGCACTGCTTAAGATTGTGGGAAAGTATCCCGACCAAGAGAAGACAGAGGGTGTTCCCGCTGCAGGAAGAATTCGAGAGAAGAAAAATTAGCGATAACTTAATAAAACCGAATTGGGTCACTAATATGAAAATCAGATTGTTAACTATGCTCAGAAAATATCAAGTTAAGAATAAATTTTGAACTGTAACGGGACACCACCAAGCCTTACGTACCTAAGGCAGAGCGGCCGACAAACTAAAGAAAACACCAGCGGCCGTAAGGCCGAATGAAGACCATTGGGAAGAGAACGATACGATGGAGCGGTCGCCGCTTACTGAAAAAAATAAACAAACTAAACAATCTCAACATACGACCGACGAGAGGATATTGTAAATGAATCACGACAGAACAAACACAGAAGAACAAAGCTAGCACACACCTGAACTTAATTGTGGCTTCAGTGGAAAAAGTTTCCTTCAAGGCCCGAAAGAATTTAAGGGAAAATAGGTTAAGGTCATTGGACTTTTAATAAGATCAATTCACTTCGAATAGGACACCTAATCCAAACTTTAGTTAGAGTTTAGATCAATTTTTAGAGGTGAACCCATTCAATTAAGGCTTATAAAAAGCTTCAAGCGCGGCAAGCCGCCGGCAATGTTAGACACAAGGGTGTCGTTAAGTAATTTAAATGCCAATGAAGACAAGCAAGAATTTCAACTGCGGCAAGAGAGCCAACGAAAATATAACGAAACGAAAATATGCCAGTCACACAAAATAAACATAGGATATGATATGAAAGAAGAGCAAGAACGGGCACCAAGGTCAGGATACTTCAACCCTCATAGCGCGAGGAATAGCCGGTAACCAGCAGGGTCGACGTGGCTCGGAGAGCACCAGCCAGCGCATCCACCGTCCGCCCAATCTCAGAGCAAAATGACGTCACAACGAGAGCGCATCTGCCACCTTTACGCCACCATGCACCACACTACTACTGAAAGTTATGATTTATTTCTTGAGGAAAAGTAGGGTTCAAATATTTTGGAAGATAATTAAAGACCAAATTAATTTAGAGCCGATGAGAAATTCACGTCATGGAAAAATTTCTCATACTGGCGCTCCTTGCTCGTGGTTGTGCTCCGAGCCAACTTCGGCGACGTCGGGTGAAATTTCACTATTGTGTGGTCTAACCAATGTGTCACCTCTGTTCTTCTATCGTTCAGTTGACTGCTGTCTACGTCTAAAGTTACCATAATACGAGGTGCAGTTTCTTCTGGTAACCCTAACTTCCTGTGTTTCATTCTTTCTATCTTTTGAGTTTCAGTAATTAGCGTTTCTTTCAATTTTTGTTGTGTTGTGTTCTACGCACCAATTTTCATCTTGGCGTACTCCATCGATCAAAGTAAATCAAATGAACTCGAATGAATTCAACTCGAATCAAATCGAATGAATTCGATTTCAAATCAAATCGAGTGAATTCGTGATGGACATCAAAGTACATCGATGTAAAGCAAATGAACAAATGAATGCGAATTCACTCAAACAAACTTATGAGTGCCAGGTTCTGCTAAAAGTGGAGGTTGACCGTGATCTTATTACAGAGCGCAGCACTGATCAAAGTCTTCTCTATTTTCTATCGAAGTATCGCGAACTATTCTTTCCTTTACATTTCTTTTCTAAGATGGAGTGCGCCTCCTCTCGCTATATTTCCCTCGAAGTACTTTTCTTGTGCCTGAACGTATTCCACTGAAGACTACCATTCTTTAGGTGAGTTAGTCGCCTAATTCTAAAAATCAAAGTGTTAATCTTTCGAATATCAAATATCGTATATCACATATTGAATTCTCGCGCCCCCTTTTCCACGCTCTAAATTGTCTTTCTGATCACGGGCAGTATCAACGTCCTGAGACTACCGTTCAGTTCTCTCGCTTCGGGTCAGCTACTTCTCGAAAAGCCCTCAGCTTCTTGTAGGTGGGTTAGTTGTAATGTTCATTGAACTATTGCCATATTTTTTATTCGTCCTTTCTCGTCTCTTTTCTTCCTGTTATCGAAATGAGCCTTTACTCGAGCAGTATTAACGTCGCAACTGGTTCTGTTCCGACTCTATCTCGCTTCGTTTTGAGGCCTCTACCTTGGAAAGCCACCCGTTTCCCGTCGGTGGGTTAATGCTCGAAATATACGCTGAATTGATTTGATACCATTTTAGTTCATTATTTGGGCTCTTTTCAAAATTTCACATTTGTTTTTTTGTTCTGCAGCATTGGTATAGCTGACACCTACCGCGTTGGGTTCTTGCCAAGACGTTCGTTGCAGCGACGGTCACTTCGAAGCGTGCGCTGCTTTCGTTGATCTCACTGGCAGAAGGAGCGGGGCTTGAAGTCGTCGTGCACCCTGGAATAACTCGGGAACGGGAACGGAAGATCTCTTGTCGATCTCCACATTAATTTTCGTTGAACATTGTTATCACGCTACATTGTTTTCTGGGTTCCTTGCAGACTTCGGTTTGTTTTAAATGTTACGTTCTCTTTAGTTCAAGGAACCTAGCACTTTTTGTTTGTACAGAGAGACAGTAACACTTGTTGGAGGAACATCAAAATATAAACTCTTTCAACTTCGAATTTAACTTAGGCTTTGTTACCTTTCAAAATACTCTTCAACTTCAAATTTAACCCTGGCTCTTGCTGTTCGAAACAAAACCATTCAACTTCAAATATAACTCAGGCTGTGTTGCCGATCAAAATAATCTTTTCAACTCTAAACTATACTCAGGTTGATGCCTATCGAAAGAAACTAGCTATAGTGAAACTAGCTGTATTGGGCTTCTGCCTATTCGTATTCGGCGACCGCAGGTCTCCTCTGACCGGGTGTGTCCCGTTTACCGTGTATTTATTATGTTCATCTCAAAAGTATTATAATATGCATTGAATGAATATTTAAAATTGTATTTCTTATTATTTTCCTTCCTGAAAAGGTGGGAGATTAAGTTCAGGCATTGAAAAATCTCGATATGTTTCGAACCAATTTCAGCGAAGATTGCTTCAAACCAATATCAGCGAAGATTGCTTCAAACCAATTTAGGTGAAGATTGCTCCAAACCAATATCAGCGAAGCTTGCTTCAAACCAATATCAGCGAAGATTGCTTCAAACCAATATCAGCGAAGATTGCTTCAAACCAATATCAGCGAAGATTGCTTCAAACCAATATCAGAGAAGTTTGCTTCAAGCCAATATCAGAGAAGATTGCTTCAACCCAATATCAGCGAAGATTGCTTCAAACCAATATCAGAGAAGATAGCTTCAAACCAATATCAGAGAAGATTGCTTCAAACCAATATCAGCGAAGATTGCTTCAAACCAATATCAGAGAAGATAGCTTCAAACCAATATCAGAGAAGATTGCTTCAAACCAATATCAGAGAAGATTGCTTCAAACCAATATCAGAGAAGATAGCTTCAAACTAATATCAGAGAAGATTGCTTCAAACCAATATCAGCGAAGATTGCTTCAAACCAATATCAGAGAAGATAGCTTCAAACCAATATCAGAGAAGATTGCTTCAAACCAATATCAGCGAAGATTGCTTCAAACCAATATCAGCGAAGATTGCTTCAAACCAATATCAGAGAAGATAGCTTCAAACCAATATCAGAGAAGATTGCTTCAAACCAATATCAGCGAAGATTGCTTCAAACCAATATCAGAGAAGATTGCTTCAAACCAATATCAGAGAAGATTGCTTCAAACCAATATCAGCGAAGATTGCTTCAAAACAATATCAGAGAAGATTGCTTCAAACCAATATCAGAGAAGATTGCTTCAAACCAATATCAGCGAAGATTGCTTCAAACCAATATCAGCGAAGATTGCTTCAAACCAATATCAGAGAAGATTGCTTCAAACCAATATCAGCGAAGATTGCTTCAAACCAATATCAGAGAAGATTGCTTCAAACCAATATCAGCGAAGATTGCTTCAAACCAATAACAGAGAAGATTGCTTCAAACCAATATCAGAGAAGATTGCTTCAAACCAATTTCAGCGAAGATTGCTTCAAACCAATATCAGAGAAGATTGCTTCAAATCAATATCAGCGAAGATTGCTTCAAACCAATATCAGAGAAGATTGCTTCAAACCAATATCAGCGAAGATTGCTTCAAACCAATATCAGAGAAGATAGCTTCAAACAAATATCAGAGAAGATTGCTTCAAACAAATATCAGCGAAGATTGCTTCAAACCAATATCAGAGAAGATTGCTTCAAACCAATATCAGCGAAGATTGCTTCGAACCAATATCAGCGAAGATTGCTTCAAACCAATATCAGCGAAGATTGCTTCAAACCAATATCAGCGAAGATTGCTTCAAACCAATATCAGCGAAGATTGCTTCAAACCAATATCAGAGAAAATAGCTTCAAACCAATATCAGAGAAGATTGCTTCAAACCAATATCAGCGAAGATTGCTTCAAACCAATATCAGCGAAGATTGCTTCAAACCAATATCAGCGAAGATTGCTTCAAACCAATATCAGCGAAGATTGCTTCAAACCAATATCAGAGAAGATAGCTTCAAAACAATATCAGAGAAGATTGCTTCAAACCAATATCAGAGAAGATTGCTTCAAACCAATATCAGAGAAGATTGCTTCAAACCAATATCAGAGAAGATTGCTTCAAACAAATATCAGAGAAGATTACTTCAAACCAATATCAGAGAAGATTGCTTCAAACCAATATCAGAGAAGATTGCTTCAAACCAATATCAGAGAAGATTGCTTCAAACCAATATCAGCGAAGATTGCTTCACACCAATATCAGCGAAGATTGCTTCAAACCAGTATCAGCGAAGATTGCTTCAAACCAATATCAGCGAAGATTGCTTCAAACCAATATCAGAGAAGATAGCTTCAAACCAATATCAGAGAAGATTGCTTCAAACCAATATCAGAGAAGAGTGCTTCAAACCAATATCAGAGAAGATTGCTTCAAACCAATATCAGAGAAGATTGCTTCAAACCAATATCAGAGAAGATTGCTTCAAACCAATATCAGAGAAGATTGCTTCAAACCAATATCAGAGAAGATAGCTCCAAACCAATATCAGAGAAGATTGCTTCAAACCAATATCAGAGAAGATTGCTTCAAACCAATATCAGCGAAGATTGCTTCAAACCAATATCAGAGAAGATAGCTTCAAACCAATATCAGAGAAGATTGCTTCAAACCAATATCAGAGAAGATTGCTTCAAACCAATATCAGAGAAGATTGCTTCAAACCAATATCAGAGAAGATTGCTTCAAACCAATATCAGAGAAGATAGCTCCAAACCAATATCAGAGAAGATTGCTTCAAACCAATATCAGAGAAGATTGCTTCAAACCAATATCAGCGAAGATTGCTTCAAACCAATACCAGAGAAGATAGCTTCAAACCAATATCAGAGAAGATTGCTTCAAACCAATATCAGCGAAGATTGCTTCAAACCAATATCAGAGAAGATTGCTTCAAACCAATATCAGAGAAGATTGCTTCAAACCAATATCAGAGAAGATTGCTTCAAACCAATATCAGAGAAGATTGCTTCAAACCAATATCAGCGAAGATTGCTTCAAACCAATATCAGAGAAGATTGCTTCAAACCAATATCAGAGAAGATTGCTTCAAACCAATATCAGAGAAGATTGCTTCAAACCAATATCAGAGAAGATTGCTTCAAACCAATATCAGAGAAGATTGCTTCAAACCAATATCAGAGAAGATTGCTTCAAACCAATACCAGAGAAGATAGCTTCAAACCAATATCAGAGAAGATTGCTTCAAACCAATATCAGCGAAGATTGCTTCAAACCAATATCAGAGAAGATAGCTTCAAACCAATATCAGAGAAGATTGCTTCAAACCAATATCAGAGAAGATTGCTTCAAACCAATATCAGAGAAGATTGCTTCAAACCAATATCAGAGAAGATTGCTTCAAACCAATATCAGCGAAGATTGCTTCAAACCAATATCAGAGAAGATAGCTTCAAACCAATATCAGAGAAGATTGCTTCAAACCAATATCAGAGAAGATTGCTTCAAACCAATATCAGCGAAGATTGCTTCGAACAAATTTCAGCAGAGATCATTTAAACCAATTTCAACAGGGATAGTTTAGAACCCATTTCAGTAAACATCTTTTTAACCAATCATACCGCAAATAATTTAAACGTATTTCAGAATGCATTATTTCTAACCAATTACAATAAAGCCACTTTCAAGCGGATTCTAGTGAGCAGAAAGCGAAAAAGTTACAAATGCGAACTGATAAGCAAGAAAAGTCTCAAACGTTAACGGATATGCAAAAAAGTCAAACGTTACCGGATTTGTAAAAAATTCAAACGTAATAGGATGTGCAAAAAAGTTAAACGTTACCGGATATGCACAAAAGTCCAACGTTACCGGATATTAAAAAAAATACAAACGTGATCGGATAAGCAAAAAAAAACCCGGAAAGTTGCCTTTCCAGCCCTTAGAAACGATGGAAATTTTTGCTTCAGATGCCGCGGAACTCCCCTAATTTCTCGCTTCGGAATTCGATCGCGGGTGGCTAAGGCCCGTAGATTTTGTGTCGGTGCGAGTTGTTGCGCACACACTAAATTCTTTGCATTTATTTATCTCGCGAGGATAGTCTTTTGTTTCCAGTGCAGGAAGTGTGGTGTGGACCTTTATTGCACTGTGAGTGTGGCATATTAACCTGCAGTCGCCGTGCGTGTGATATTACGCATCATCTGAGCTTGAGTGAGGGTGTAATTATGCATAAAAAGCATACGCATGTGTGAGATTTCGCACGAGAATATACGAACGTGTGAGATTACTCACTGAGAGCATAAGTACGTGTGAGATTACGTTCAAAGGGTAACCGCACGTGTGAGATTACGCATGAAAAGCAACCGCACGTGTGAGATTACACACGAAGAGCACACGTACACGTTATATTGCACACACATGTGCGCTCATTCTCATGAGAAACGCATTAGAAGTTACGAACGCGTCGCTTTACGCTCCTCAAGTCTCAGGTACTCGTACATGCAAATCACAATAATAAATATCCACTTCTATATATCCAGTATAATTTTACAGAGCGAAAGTATTACAAATACACAATCAACGAGCGGCAGCGCTGTGATAATCAACGGACGACCTCGAATTCAAATCAAAGCACCGATATAATGAACCTCATTTGCATCTAAAGACTTTTCCGAACTGAGAGAGGATCGCTGTGTGTTGTGTTGTGTCAGGGTGTTGATGCGCGTGTATGTTGTGTGTTGTTTCTTGTGTTTGGATGGAGCTGTATGAGTGTTGCGTGTGTGTCGGGGTGTGTGTGTGTTGTGTGTTGTTCGAGTGTATGTTATGTGCAGTTTTTGGGTGTGTGTGTGTAAGTGGGTGAATTTGTTTTGTTTGGGTGTGTATGTTTGTGTATGAGTGTGTGCATATGTGTGGGTGTGAGATCAAAATTAGGAAAGTATGAAAGCAAAAGGTACAGTGAAAAATATGAAAATCTCATTCTATCTCATAAAAAATTTCTAATAAGTGGAACACAAAATAGTGGCAAATAAAACTAATGGTCAAATCAGCACTTCATTTAGCAGACAACATTTGGGATGTTTTGGAGTCTGTTCATGTGTGACGTTGCGATGCTAATTGAATTTTTCTTAGGACATGTGTAGTTAATCATCGCTTTTCTTCGAAAATGTTTCTTTTTGCTATGAGATGAACTTGATATAATCTTGTCTGACAATAAACTTGTATATTAAATTGACAAAATAAAAATTTCTTACCGGGAAACAAAAATTTTAATTAAGGCGAAGTAATTACGTGCCAAAGCAGCAAAAGTTAAATGAACTAATGAGCATTTTAAGAAAGTTATCATTTTACTCGAAAATAATTATTCTAGTATTTCATCATTACATAAAATTGTTTCTTTATTCCAGTACTGTTAAGAATTGTTCCATTGTTTTATAATTATATTAATACGTAAAATTGTTCAGTTGTGCAATTTTCTGATGAATTGTTATCTTGTTTTATTATGAAATTCTTTAGTAGAACTAGTCCACCTCCCCCCCCCCCCTTTATTTGAAAGAAAAAAGAGGGCGAAATGAGAGGAATACCGTAAGAAATTAGAAAATACAATCTCTCGAGAGTTGATGAGGCCGCGTGAACACGGCCTGTCAAAATATATAGGGCTGGAGCTTGTATCACAGATACGGTCATCACACACTTCCGGCTGGTTTCGGACAGACGGACGGACGCGGCTCTTATTATAGTATAGATTAAGATTATTATTATTATTACTAGTGCACACGTGCTGGTCGGCATTAATCAGAAGAATTTCATCCCTTCTTTCTTGAGTTTAATGCTCTCGTGCCACTCGATTTTGTCCTGCTCTATGCCGAAGAATATCCTCGCTTCTTTCATGTGTTAAGCTCTCTCTATGCTACTCGGTGCTGCTCTGTACTATCCGTAGAATTTCCAAACGCCGTTCAAGGGTCAATTTAGTTCTAGCTTCTCGTTGGCGAGCAGCATTGCTTCGTCTTGCCATTTCGCGTTGTTCATCCGATCGTCTTCGGCGTTTTTCTTGCTGTCGAAGTCTTGCTACTTCTCTCTTGCGGTTGGACACATTTCTATCTTTGGTGGCCTCTTTTGCCGGAATTTCATTCTGAAATGTCCTCTATTATCTCTTCAAAGCTTTTCCAGAAAATCACAATTTCGAAAACAATAACTCAAGTTCCAAAATCTTGGGCCTTATACCAAGTGGTAGCCAGGTTACTGGTCGAACGAATTTGAAACATTTCTTTTTGCATTTTCAATTAAAAATATCAAAGCGACATGATGATTTTCAACAGAGAAAGCTCCATAGAAAATTTCTATTTCTAAAAATAAGCCGATTGCGTATTGTGGATACCATAAGCAAGAAGGGGTCACACGGACGGACGCGGCTCCTTTTATAATAGTGATTGTCCCATTATTCTATTATTCCATCATTCCGTTGCTTCGTTTTACCATTGTTCCGTAATTCCTTGACACCATTCTTCCGTTGCTTCATCATTCCATTTTTTATGTATAACGGAAGGAAATCATTACCCAAGGTGAGCTCAATAAAATACCAACACGTCCCTTGCGTACTGGGCCACATGTGTACCAGTAAGTGAATTGGTCATTCTCGTACGGGTGCAAATGAACATTTCATGTGTTTCGTAGCTTTTTTTAAAATAACTTTCATTTTACGAGGTGAAATGTAACAATGCAATTGTATATTTAACATATTTTAGGACGGATAAAAACGTATTCGAGCAGTGAATTCGATTTCATAATTCTGTTACTCACAACCTATCTAAAACAACCGTTAAAAACCTCGGGAACACGGTGATTCATTCATTAAAGATTCATTTCCATGAATACAAATGAGTGAAATCATCGCTCAGATCAATTATACTATTATTCATTGTGCCATTATTGTATTGTACCATCATTCCAGTGTTTCGCTATGAACAGGTTGAACATTGTGAACAATGAACAGGTTAATTTATAGCAATTTGTGGGTTTGACTAAGTTCAGAAACTTCAAAATTAAAATGAATATCCAAGTTCAGAAATATTTTTTTTGTTTTTAGAAATTAGAAGTGGACTACAACATTTGATACATTTTTCGAATCCTGTATCACTGGGAAACTCGTGCTTTGTATTGCTATTATTATCCAAGCCCACCGTGGCTGAGTGGTTAAGAGAGCGCGCCCTTCACGAAATGGGTCGGCAGTTCGAGTCCCGGCAGAGCCGCCCGGCGCTTCTCCCCGTTGGGAAAAGGGAGAACTCAGCCACAATTCCCCACTCTACCCAGTTGTCGGAAATGGGTACCGGCTTGACCGGGGGTAACCGTCATAGCGTCATGGTATTTGTTACAAGGCATTTGAAAAACCAACGCACAAGATGATATGTTTAGGCTTGATTGGAATAAAACATCCTTTGCTCAACGTCAGAAAAAGGTAAACCCTACGGAGAACACTCACCCTCTTTCATGCATTTACTTGTCGCAGTAAAAGTATATCGACTGAAATTGAATTTCTTCAAAATTGATTTTGACCTAGTTTCAAAATCGCACAAAATAAGAAAAACCTAAAGATATTACTTTGAACGAGTGTTTTTTATTTCACAGTACATTAACGCAGCAGTTTGGTATCGTTAAAGCAAATAGATTGAAAGTAATCTAACGTTTCACTGCAATAAATATAATTAAACAGAAACTCCTTTAGGAAATCAAAGAGGGACAAAAAACTTGAACATTGTATTCTATCGAGCATGTATTTTTATGGAACATCTATAAAGAAGTAAAATCACGTAACTTTTGCAACTAATTTCGTTTCCCTGTCTTAGTAATATTTCAAATTTTGATTCAGCTCCAATCGCAAATTTCTATGCATCTGACGAAGACAGCAATGGTGGCAGTTAACTCTGAAATATGGTCAACATCTGCAGTGCTCTCGGTGGCCGAGTGGGTAAAGACGCAGCGAGCTGACGACCAAGTAGCCGGGTTCGATTCCGATGTCGATTCAACGATTTATTCTCATGTCTTTAGAAGAAAGCCTAACTGGCAATCATAAAACACGCACATAAGATATATTCTCATGTCTTTAGAAGAAAGCCTAACTGGCAATAAAAAAACCCGCACATAAGATATAGTCACATGTCTAGAAAAAAACCTAACTGGCAATCACAAAACCCGCACACAAGATATATTCTCATGTCTTTAGAAGAAAGCCTAACTGGCAATAAAAAAACCCGCACATAAGATATAGTCACATGTCTAGAAGAAAACCTAACTGGCAATCACAAAACCCGCACACAAGATATATTCTCATGTCTGGAAGAAAACCTAACTGGCAATCACAAAATACGCACACAAAATACGTACCATTAAAAGCACCACCGTTGCATACCTCCATGAACTGACACCTTCGCAAATCACTGTAAAGAACCAACGTGATATACTACAGTAAAATATATCAGACCGACAAAGATCCATGATACAACGCAATAATGTAACGCTGTAAAGTACTACCGTTACATACCTCAATGATTAGCCACTGTTATGTATCACTGTGGAGTTCCACTGCAACATACCTCACTCGTATATCAGCAAAGTACCTCCGTGACGCATCTGCATGATAAGCCACTGACGTGAGGTTGTAAAGTACCACCGTGACGCATCTCCATGGTAAGCCAGCATGAATTATCACAGTAAAGTACTAATATTATGTACCTGCAGGAGATGCCTCCATGACGCACCACTATAAGGTTATTCTGGAAAATGGTATATTGTTCATGACATCACAAGAGCGAGAGGCCTGAGATGTCTTTTTTTCTCCCGAAAAATTCGTATTTTCCTGAATGCAAATTTTTATGGAAGAAATATAGAATAACGGCGGCACTTAAAATACCCATTATAGCAAAATGATGTTTTCGCTGTTTTTTAAATTAATATCATCGCTTTCTTATTCTTTCCGAGGCATAAATACGGTCTCGAAGACATATTTCCCTGTAGAAGCGTCATCAACTGCCATCATCTCCCTCCAATGAACCATCTCCAAAAAATCGTAGAGCTTTGGGCGAGGCTTTGTAAAGAACTAGGCCTATAATAGGCTTAGAAGGCGAGGTACTGGTCAGTGTATTAGAGCTAGGCCCCGTCAGCCAATCAGAAGCCAGGAATTTCCCTTGACCAATCCTGACATCGCTGGAAGGTCCTCAAAGCAGTTTAAATCAGTTTTTTATTATATCAGTTTTTTATTATAATTATTAGTTTTTTATTATATCAGTTTTTTATTATATCAGTTTTTTATTATATCAGTTTTTTAGTATATTAGTTTTTATTATATCAGTTTTTTATTATATTAGTTTTTATTATATCAGTTTTTTGTTATATTAGTTTTTATTATATCAGTTTTTTGTTATATTAGTTTTTATTTTCAATTTTTACACTATATCAGTATTTTGGAAAAACTGATATAAGGTAAAAACTGGCATCACTCACCCACGTGAAGGCTCTTCAACATTTATCAAAATCTTCAAGGATCTTCAGTTTTTATTGGATCAATTTTTCATTACAAATGCTAATATTGAATCAGATTTAAAAAAAACTAAATAATATCACATGCACGACGTTATTTTCTCATTACTTTAAATATTTTTTAAAATTGTTACTGATTTATTGAAGTTTTAGTGACACGCAAGAACATTTACGAGGAATATTTTCTGCTCACACGTCCACTTACGAGGCCGTGCGGAGGAAGCATCCATTATTTGTAAAGAATAAATTATGAATTATTTTCTTTACGCTGAGGAAACAAATGCTAATGAATACGAGTGTAATACAGCTGCGTTAATGGTGTAATAATAACGGGAAGCTCGGTAAATACTACAGCTTTTTAACTTTAATTTAAAAAAGCTCAAGTTTAATTTAAAAAAGATGAAGTTTAATTTAAAAAACCTCAAGTTAAATTTAAAAAAAATCAATTTTAATTTGAAAAATATCAAGTTTGATTTAAAAAAGATCAAGTTTAATTTAAAAAGCTCAAGTTTAATTTAAAAAAGATCAAGTTCAATTTTGAAAAGCTTATGTTTCTAAAATTGCATACGCATGTAATAATAATATAATTGATGTTTATTCATGAGAATGCATATATATTTAAAAGTACTGGCTCTGAAAAAAGAGTAAATCGAATATCAGACGAACCAAGCTGCTGTAATTTTGTACTCAATTTGACATTCTAGTTTTACCTATGAATCATTTGCTAAACAGATCATCGGTACTTTTATCTACTGACAAAAAATGATGCGAATAAAATTCATGTAATAAGTAACTATGGGACAGTTAGCTAACTGCACTGACTGAAAAATTGAACATTACTGAGCTTCAACTTTTCAGTCAGTGCATATTGCTAATTGTCCCACTGTTGCTTATTGCATAAAGCTTATTTGCATCATTTTTGTCAATAGATATAAGTACCGATGATCTGTTTAGCAAATGATTCATAGGTAAAACTAGAATGTCAAATTGAGTACAAAATTATAGCAGCTTGGTTCGTCTGATATTCGATTTACTCTATTTTCAGAGCCAGTACTTTTAAATAAATATGCCTTCTGACAAATAAACTTTACTTATATTATTATTACATAAGTATGAAATTTTAGAAACATAAGCTTTTCAAAATTGAAATTCATCTTTTTTAAATATAGGCTGCTTGAGCCTTTTAAATTAAAGTTGATCTTTTTTAAATTAAACTTCAGCGTTTTTAAATTAAACTTGAGATTTTTTGAATTGACCTTGAACTTTTTAAAATTAAACTTGAGCTTTTTTAAATTGAACTTGAGCTTTTTATGCTCAATGCTTTTAAATTTAAAAAAGACCAATTTTAATTTAAAAAGTCTCAAGCACGCTATATTTAAAAAACATGAGTTTCAATTTTGAAAAGCTTATGTTTCTAAAATTTCATACGTATGTAATAATAATATAAGTAAAGTTCATTTATGAGAAGGCATATTTATTTCAACGTACTGGTCCTGAAAATAGAGTAAATCGAATATCAGATAAACCAAGCTGCTGTGATTTTGTACTTAATTTGATATTCTTCAAGTTTTACATTTGAAACATTTCCTAAACAGATCATCGGTACTTATATCTATCGACAAAAATGATCCAAATAACCTTTATGTAATAAGTAACTGTGGGACAGTTAGCAAACTGCAATGACTGAAAAGTTAAACATTACATAGCTTAAAAATTATACCTTAACAATAAGGCTGCTACAATAATGGCTTATTATATCATGTTATGTAATGTACATAGTATTATATATCGAGGTGAATAGTTGACGCCTGGGTTCCATATTTGCAGTTAGGTTTTTAAATAACTCTTCCAGGTTAAAATATATATTAGGCCAAGCTTTCGAACTCACAAGTGGAGTTCGTCATCAGGGCTGAAACATTCACAAGAGCTGGAAGCATATGGCTACACACGTACGTATCTATGATGCAGTTTTTTAAAGTAATTATTATTAAGCGGGCTTCTACTTGATACTGACATCATTCCAAGCACATACGCTGTCATTTTGGAGGTAATAATTTATTTATTATCGGGAAATAACATGGGGGGATATCTTGTCTTCTATTAATTGATGCGGAATTTTACCTAGAGTAGCACGCTTCTACGAATTTTCTTGACATTGTTTTCGACTCCGTTGCTAAAATATTAAAAATTTTTTAAATTTTCGATATTCATTTAGTGAATGTGAATAATTGTGAATAATTACTTTAAAAAACTGTATCATAGATACGTACGTGTGTAGCCATATGCGTCCAGCTCTTGTGAATGTTTCAGCCCTGATGACGAACTCCACTAGTGAGTTCGAAAGCTTGGCCTAATATATATATTTTAACCTGGAAGAGTTATTTAAAAACCTAACTGTAAGTATTATATATATAATATAATACCAAATTCCATTACCAATCTCTTAATAATTCTATTTTTACACATTTATACCAAAGCAAAGTGTATTTATCTGTTATCTCCCATCTTTAAATCTTCTAACGCAAGTATTCCAACAGAATGCTTCTGTATATGATTGTAGGAGCGTAGACATGGCCTTGGTGTTATGGCATTAATGGGTTCATCTATTACTTCTTCAAGGATGAGCATTCGGTGCTCAGTAATGTTCGTTCCTTCCGGCGTGGAGTTCAGCATCTCTGCCATTCTGGTTGCTAATGAGCGCTTCATTTTTGCTTTCATTGCACTCCAGCATTCTTCTATGGGATTACTTGGTGCACTGTGAGGACTTGCTCGAAGTAACATGGCGACAGAAAATTCTTTTCATCAAAAACAGTTTCAAGACCTACATGTACTGGGGCGTTATCACATACTACTATGACATTGTTAAGAAGCTCTGTTACTGCACGCAGCATTTCGCGAAGCCATTCTTGACAGTCTTCTTTTCGGTAACTTTCTCTCCGCCTCTGCAGATACACGAGACCCTGTTGTGATATCCTTGCGATAACATGTAAATTCTTTCCTCTTGAGGTCGGACACTTGACCGAACAGCGAGTTCCTTTACGAGAACGACCTTCCCTACTCCGTAAGAAAAGGTTAGCATTGGTTTCGTCAATGAATATTATTAATTTGCCGTCGCCCATCTTGTTCATCAGTGCCTGCACGTAACATTTTCTTTTTTCCTTGTTGCTTCCGGAGTTCATGGTAACAAGTTCTGGAAGTACATTTTTCATTGTGTTTAATTTGCAATCCAAATATTTATGAATAGTAGTTGTGCTGACTGAGATCCCAACTTCAATTTGAATTTTCGATTTAATCTCCTGAAGTGTAATAAGTGGATTTTTTTCCACATATGTGAGCATTAGTTCGATGTTTTCCTTTGTTAATTTTTGGCAGCCGTAACCTCCGAACCTTTTTACAGGGTTGTCGGATCGACGAAGCCATCCATATGCAGTTTGAACAGCTACATCGTTGGCACAGGCTATTGCCTTCCAATCATCATTATTTTCAGCGGCTGCGATAATGCGAAGTTTGGTATCATGCCGGGATCCTTTTTTATATGCTCCTCGTCTCGAGCCGAGTTTTGCGCCACGTTTTTTTTTAATTTCTTCTCTAAATTCATCTGAATATGTTTCATTTCGGCTGCTGTCGAAGGAAGACATCATGAAGGGTTGAGGCGGCTTTTAAATTAAAATTACACATGAAATATTTAACAATCATAGGCGCTTGATATACAAGTAAAGGTGAATACATGCTACAGTGGAATCTTTCCCGATAAAACATGTACATAAGCTTTCCAAAACATAATCTTTTTAAAAATATAGCCTACTTGAGACTTTTGAAATCAAGCTTGATCTTTTTTAAATTAAACTTGAGCTATTTTAAATTAAACTTGAGCTTTTTTAAATTAAACTTGAGCTTTTTTAAATCAAACTTGAGCTTTTTTAAATTAAACTTGAGCTATTTTAAATTAAACTCGAGCTATTTTAAATTAAACTTGAGCTTTTTTAAATTAAACTTGAGCTTTTTTAAATTGAACTTGAACTTTTTTAAATTGAACTTTGACTTTTTTAAATTGAACTTTGACTTTTTTAAACTGAACTTGAGCTTTTTTAAATTAAAGTTAAAAAGCTGCAGTGCGATACTAATATGGTGGTGGTAAAATACTAGCGTGAGACAGATGCAATATTAATGTACTACCAATATGCCGGAAAAATACTACGACATTCCTCTGGCAACAAAGACATTCCTCTGGCAACAAAGACATTCCTCTGGCAACAAAGACATTCCTCTGACCACAAACATTCCTCTGGACACAAAGACATTCCTCTCGCAACAAAGACATTCCTCTAGCCACAAACATTCCCCTGGCAACAAAGACATTCCTCTGGCAATAAAGACATTCGTCTGGCAACAAAGACATTTCTCTGGCAACAAAGACATTCCTCTGGCAACAAAGACATTCCTATGGCAACAAAGACATTCCTATGGCAACAAAGACATTCCTGTGGCAACAAAGACATTCCTCTGGCAAAAAAGACATTCCACTGACAACAAAGACATTCCTCTGGCAACAAAGACTTTCCTCTGGCAACAAATACATTCCTCTGGCAACAAAGACATTCCTCTGGCAACAAAGACATTCCTCTGGCCACAAAAATTCCTCTGGCAACAAAGACATTCCTCTGCAATCCAATACAAAATGACAAATGACTGAATATCATTTCGGTGCCAAACTAAATATAATCTAATTATCTCCGGAAAATATTCTTAGACGTTTCAAATATCATGTTTGAAGAAATGTATGAAAATTCATAGGTGAATTGCATCCCTGAAATTGATTCATAAATTTAATCATCGAATTTTGCATCCGGATTTCATTTTTCAATTTCATGAAAAAATTTGTTTCTCGTATTATAAAATAAACTTGTTAATTTTGTCCCAAATGTCAACACAGAATTTCATCTCTAATTTTGTTCCTGAATTTCATCTCAGAATTTTTTTTAATTTATCCTATAGCTTCAGTATTGAATTTTACACTGAATTTCCGGAGCGAAATATTTCCGTTGAATGTAATCCTTTTTTTTAAGCCGAACTTCGCATCTGTTACGTCACTCCTGAATGTTACACCTAAATTCTACCCTAATGTCGCCCTCAACTCCTGGCCAGAACTTCACCTCTGAACTCATGATTTTAGCACCTGAATTTCAGCCTTGAGCTTCACTTGAATTTCCCCGTTAATTTCAAAAATGAATTTCACACTCAAATTGTAGCTTTAAGTTTTCCTCTAAATTGTATCCTTGAATTTAATCCTTAAATTTTCTCAAGAACATCAACCTCAACTTCACACTGGAATTTCACACTTAAAATTCATACGTGAATAACACACTTAAATTTAATACGTGAATTACACACTCAAATTTCATACGTGAATAACACACTTGAATTTCATACGTGAATAACACACTTAAATTTCATACGTGAATAACACACTTAAATTTCATACGTGAATAACACACTTGAATTTCATACGTGAATAACACACTTAAATTTCATACGTGAATAACACACTTAAATTTCATACGTGAATAACACACTTAAATTTTATACGTGAATTACACACTTAAATTTCATACGTGAATAACACACTTAAATTTCATACGTGAATAACACACTTAAATTTCTTACGTGAATTACACACTTAAATTTAATACGTGAATTACACACTTAAATTTCATACGTGAATAACACACTTAAATTTAATACGTGAATTACACACTTAAATTTTATACGTAAATAACACACTTAAATTTCATACGTGAATAACACACTCAAATTTCATACGTGAATAACACACTTAAATTTCATACGTGAATAACACACTTAAATTTCATACGTGAATTACACACTTGAATTTCATACGTGAATTACACACTTAAATTTCATACGTGAATTCCACACTTAAATTTAATACGTGAATTACACACTTAAATTTCATACGTGAATTACACACTTAAATTTCATACGTGAATTACACACTTGAATTTCATACGTGAATTACACACTTAAATTTCATACGTGAATTCCACACTTAAATTTCATACGTGAATTACACACTTAAATTTTATACGTGGATAACACACTTAAATTTCATACGTGAATTACACACTTAAATTTCATACGTGAATAACACACTTAAATTTAATACGTGAATTACACACTTAAATTTCATACGTGAATTACACACTTAAATTTCATACGTGAATTACACACTTGAATTTCATACGTGAATTACACACTTAAATTTCATACGTGAATTCCACACTTAAATTTCATACGTGAATTACACACTTAAATTTCATACGTGAATTACACACTTAAATTTCATACGTGAATTACACACTTGAATTTCATACGTGAATTCCACACTCAAATTTCACATCTGAATTTCTCCCGTGAATTTCCCGCCAGAATTTCAGCGCCCGCCCCCAAGCCGCGCACTCACGCTGCATAAAATTATTCATAGGCCGGCCCAGGCTCAGCAAACTCCTGGTTTTGTTTTCTCATCAATTTCTCCTCCAAATTTCTGCCTCAATTTCTGCATAAAATTTTGTATCAATTTTTACATTCATTTCTACATGAATTTCCCCATAAATTTTTCTTCAATTTCTACGTCAGTTTTGAACAACAATTTTTATATTAGGGCTCCACCAGTTTCCCTTCATTTTGTTCATCAATTTCTACATCAATTTTATGGTCAATTTTACATTAATTTCTGGACCGATTTTTTTCATTTCTTCATTAATTTTGTCATCAATTTACATACTACAACAATTTTTACATCAATATTTTTAGCGCTGTTTTAAAATCGATTGTACTGCTGAATTCTCCGTCAATTTTTCCACATTAATTATCCTTCCAATTTTTCCATTAATTTCTTCATGGATTTTTCTTACATTTTAAATCAATTCCTACATCAATTTTCCAAGAAATTTTGGTTAACTTGTCAACTTGTAAGGCACTTTGACCATCGATCAACCAATCAAATCAACGTATTTCTCGCAGAATTTTGTGACCTAATTTTATATTCACTAAGACTACGCACAAAATTTCACTATTTCACTTTCCCTTTCTACATTCCTGTGTCTGTGTTGCTTAACTTATTTCCTAACTTCTCATTTACTATAGCTGTACCCATTTTTTTCGTGTCCCACGCTTCATGTCTTGTGGCCATTTTTCTATTTGTAGAGTCGGTCACAATTTCTTAACAATCTCCACCAATTCTCCGCATTTGCTAAGGAAGTACATCATTCTTCACAATTTCCTATGTAGTTCTGTATCG
This sequence comes from Morinoia aosen, assembly GCA_030386875.1. Taxonomy (NCBI): domain Eukaryota; kingdom Metazoa; phylum Arthropoda; class Malacostraca; order Amphipoda; family Talitridae; genus Morinoia; species Morinoia aosen. The sequence continues at coordinate 61,029,016 of CM059579.1, read as the reverse complement.
TTTTGTGATATCTCTTGCAAAATTACACGAAAATTGTGTCATTTTACAAAAATTAATGCTCTTTGATCCAAGACTTTTAGGACTCTAAAGACAAAGAAGGTTGTGTGTATTCGAATCATATTTATAAATTTCTTGAGGTCTAAATATATACTAACCCACTGATAGAATTTCACTGTCAATTGCGCATAGTATTACAATAAAATTATATTTATTAAAAGTCCATGAGGTTTAAAGCTAGAATAATCCAATGATGAAAATCGCTCTGTGAATTTTCTTGGTTTCATTAATACAGTTTACTTACCTACCAACTTCCAAACTTACTTACTCAGCATATAGCTGATCTCTGAAACGTTTTACAAAGTGAATTGAATCATATTAGTAATTGTATGCTTACACCTAATGTATTTTTAGGATATTTAACTTCAATGCTAACAGCCTTTTTTCGTCTTCTAGTTCCTTGTTCCTAATAGTACCATTCTGTGCCATTTTGTACCACGGTGTGCCATTTTGTACCACTATGTGACATATTGTACTTCTGTGTGCAAGTTGGTACCACTGGGTGTCCTTATGTTACACTGCATGTCGTTTTGTACCACTGGGTGTCTTTTTGTACCACTGGGTGTCATTTTGAACCACTGGGGGTTATTTTCCACCACATGTTATTTTCTACTGCTGGGTGTCATTTTCTACCACTGTGTGATATTTTGCACCACTGGGTGTTATTTTGCACCACAGGGTATCGTTTTCTATCACTGGGTATTATTTTGTGCCACTGGGTATCATTTTGTACCACTGGGTGTCCTTTTGTACCACTGGGTGTCATTTTGTACCACTGGGTGTTATTTTGCACCACTGGCTGTTATATTGTACCACTGGCTGTTATATTGTACCACTGGGTGTTATTTTGCACCACTGGCTGTTATATTGTACCACTGGGTATCTTTTTACACTCAGAACAATCCTCATGATGCAGACATCACACACATTGCATCTTCTCAACCCAGCTAACGCATCACACTTCACTCACTGCCAGTATTGGCACAGTTGATTCGTTTAACTTCATCGCTTTTACTGTCACATTCCCGTCATCAAAACACCACAACACCACATTCCCGTCATCTCAGCACCACATTCCCGTCCCCTCAACACCACATTGCCGTCACCACAACACCACACTGCCGTCACCACAGCACCACATTCCCGTCACCATAACACCACAGTGCCGTCACCACAACACCACACTGCCCTCACCACAACACCACACTGCCGTCACCACAACACCACACGGCCGTAACCACAACACCACAATGCCGTCACCACAACACCACAATGCCGTCACCACAACACCCCACTGCCGTCACCACAACACCACACTGCCGTCACCACAACACCCCACTGCCGTCACCACAACACCACACTGCTGTCACCACAACACCACACTGCCGTCACCACAACACCCCACTGCCGTCACCACAACACCACACTGCCGTCACCACAACACCACACTGCCGTCACCACAACACCACACTGCCGTCACCACAACACCACACTGCCGTCACCACAACACCCCACTGCCGTCACCACAACACCCCACTGCCGTCACCACAACACCACACTGCCGTCACCACAACACCCCACTGCCGTCACCACAACACCACACTGCCGTCACCACAACACCACACTGCCGTCACCACACTGCCGTCACCACACTGCCGTCACCACAACACCACACTGCTGTCACCACAACACCACACTGCCGTCACCACAACACCACACTGCCGTCACCACAACACCACACTGCCGTCACCACAACACCACACTGCCGTCACCACAACACCACACTGCCGTCACCACAACACCACACTGCCGTCACCACAACACCCCACTGCCGTCACCACAACACCACACTGCCGTCACCACAACACCACACTGCCGTCACCACAACACCACAATGCCGTCACCACAACACCACACTGCCGTCACCACAACACCCCACTGCCGTCACCACAACACCACACTGCCGTCACCACAACACCCCACTGCCGTCACCACAACACCACCACCAGACTGGCACTGGCATCAGGTTGTCACCGACGTTACAATAAGGAAGGAACTGACACTCCACAGCTAACTTCAAAGATATGATTTGGGCAGAAATTAACCGAGAAATACCGTACTTCCAGGCTACTCTCAGAAGATAACTGCATAGTTCTCTGATGCGTAACATGGTTGATCAAGTAATCCTCTATCACATTCAGTACTTCAGTACCCGGCACAGCATCAGAAACACTTGTACCAGGAGTCTGTTGTGGGTCTAGATGTGTTGTGATGCCAGCCACATCTTTCATTCTTAAATTTCTTTTTCTTAGAGGCCTGCGTACCGTGCAACCGACCCCTTGCATGAGTGTTTTTGTCTTTTATTCTTATTTTCCATTTTACCTCCTCGTTTTATCGAGAAGCTTACGCATTCTTTTACTTAAACTTAAACTCCATCAAATTTTACTGAGATCATGGTTTAACTCCGCGGAAACACAGTTGAAACTTGGAATTATATAAAGTAACAATAAAAGTAGTCGTAATTTCAGCGGCTTTTTGGTTTTCAAACTAACAAAAAATATAATGATAGAAATAATAGTAATCTCTGTTCCTCCTCGTGTATTAAATAAAAATATGCAATGATTGCATAGTTGTAGTTTCTGTTCCTCCTGGTGTCCTAAATCAAATAATTTAATGACAGCATGATGATAATCTCTGTTCCTGTTAGTATCTTGAATCAAATAGAGTAAAAAATGGCAACTATAATCCTTCTAATGTCTTAAATCAAGTAATATAATGATATAAATAATCATAATAATCTCTGTTTCTCCTAATTTCCTAAATCAAATAATATAAAAAAGGGTTACAATAATCTCACTTCCCAACGGAGTAGACACAATTTACCCACAAGCCCGTCAGTTCTCACCCCGAAAAAGTTCCTCAGTTCTCAAAACTTTCTCACTCCTTCACAAGTCTGGCCAATGAAGTCATAACGCCGATCACCGCTACGCATTATTCCTGTGCATGCCAACTCCTCATATTCCGGCACGTTTCCACCGACAAATGCCTCAAAGAAGACAGGTATCTCATGCGATGAGTCATTCAGATGCAAATCGACTTCTCCACCAGCCCCAAATGCCCACCGATAACCAGCGTCTTTCTGACGTCCATTAAAGAATTTCGGCGGCAATCGCCGAGTTAAAAGCGTCCGAGGCGCTCAGATTCTTCGAAATGTTTCCCGCGTTTCTTCGTTTGTTTTTGTCTGACAGAATTTTCCCCGCGCAGTAGTGGGAATTATTTTTTTTGCAGGTGATATATTTTTAAAAATCTATTGTGGGTATTAAAGGTGAAATGTTTTCAGCATAAGGTGAAAAACAAATTTTGGTCATAAATGATTAGGATTTTAAGATGAAAAGTTTTGCTTTTTCAAGGCATTCAGTTATGATGAGGCAGGTAATTCTTTTCATGATTTTTGGGATTTGTGATGGTAACGTCAACAAAGCTCTCTCACGGAAAATACAACACGCCATAAGACAGGATTATTTCTTTTGTTTCGAATTTAAAATCTGCTTGTCAGGTTTGGAAAAAATGCGTGAACAAAAGTATAATATTTAAAGAAAATAGTTCATTTCATTACATATAAAACATGTGAATTTAAATCCTTTTTATACATTTAAACTACATGATATATTTTAAAACACATTGTTTTGTTGGATGCGGTACTGTTCAGAAAGAAATTGCTGAAAAGTTTTAGGGTTTTGTTCGTTTTTTTGATCTTCAATCGCAACAAAATATTAAGAAAAAAGAAATTACAACAATTGAACAATCCTATCAATCAATCCTATCAACAATTGAACAATCCTAGAATGACAAATTTATTTTGAAATGTATTTTAATATTTCTTCAAGGTGGATAAACAAATTTGGAATAATTCTTAAATTAGGTAAATTTCAATGGCAAAATGAGTATTAATGGCGGAATGACTTTCAACAGCAAGTCACTCAATGAAAAGTGTTTCGCAAAAATTCGTGATTGTCCATTAGAAATATTTAGGATTCTTGCCAGCGTAAATTGGATTCTGATCACGAAACGTTAGAAGTAAACCATAAAAATTATAACTATTCGACATAAATTTTTCATGGGTTACAGGTTTTTAAACAAAAAAGAAACTGTTGGTTGATACGTTAAGGGGAGGTTTTTAACATCTAAATAATGTTTTCCGATAAATTTTCTCAGTTTAGTTTTCGTTTCCATTACTTTTAAGAAACTAATTTGCATATGAGTCAAGTATATGAGTTTTCCCTTTGCAATCTGTTTTACATTAAGGAAATTTGAGAAACATCAGGCGATGCACAAATGAAGCCCGATGAAAACAAAAAGCAAGTGCTTTTCTGTGTTCAAATCTATCTCACTCTTCAACCTTCAACTTGTTCTGTTTTTTATTTTAATGAAGAACTTCAATTCCATTTGGAATGATTTCGTACAAGTTCCTACAAGTTCATATTAACCAGCAAACTCGGCATAATTGAGTGCATGCAAATAATTCAGATGAACAAAATTTAATGCAAAGATAAGTCTATGCGCCCATTTAACGTTTCACACGAAATCCTACACTTTCGTTGCCTAGAGCTTCTTGATGGCCATCTATTACTTCTCAAAGCCTTTTGGTTTTAAAATTTATGCGAAATTTCCCTTCAAACAACGGAGCTTACGCCTCTCACAGTAACACTTGCAGCTCACAACACTCACAGTAACACTTGAACCTCACAACTCTCACAGTAACACTTGCACCTCAAAACTCTCACAGTAACACTTGCACCTCACAACACTCACAATGACAAACATGGTTCGCAACTCTGACGTCAACACTTGAAATCGTAAACCATTTCCTCCGGATCCGCAATTCGCAAAGAAACGGACTGCTGCCATGTCGCGCTCGTCAGGTGACATTGTTGCGCGCGACAGGGGATCGTCCTGCGGTGTTGTATCGGCGGCTGTTTTGAGTGCACCGCTCAGACTCAATAATGCCATCGGGACGTGCGAGCATTGCAGGCACGGTCCATTTTAGGGCTTTGTGAGCCGTGTCCTTTGTGTCGCTGCCGCGCTGTGTTGTGTGATGGAGTGTTGGGTCTAGTGTGTTGTGTTGTGGGTGTGTTGTGTCGCTGCCGCGCTGTGTTGTGTGATGGAGTGTTGGGTCTAGTGTGTTGTGTTGTGGGTGTGTTGTGTCGCTGCCGCGCTGTGTTGTGTGATGGAGTGTTGGGTCTGGTGTGTTGTGTTGTGGGTGTGTTGTGTTGTGTGTGTTGTGGGTGTGTTGTGTCGCTGCCGTGCTGTGTTGTGAGATGGAGTGTTGGGTCTGATGTGTTGTGTTGTGTTGGGGGTGTGTTGTGTTGTGTTGTGTGTGTGTTGTGTTGTGTGTGTTGTGCCACTTCTGCGCTGCGTTGTATGGTGGAGTGTTGGGTCTCGTGTGTTGTGTTGTGTGTTTGTTGTGTGTTGTGTCGCTGATGCGCTGTGTTGTATGATGAATGTTGGGTCTCGCGTGTTGTGTTGTGTGTTTGTTGTGCGTGTTGTGTCGCTGCCGCGCTGTGTCACGTGATGGAGTGTTGGGTCTGGTGTGTTGTGGTGTGTGTTGGGGGTGTGTTGTGTGTGTTGTGTCGCTGCCGCGCTGTGTCGCGTGATGGAGTGTTGGGTCTGGTGTGTTGTGGTGTGTTGTGGTGTGTTGTGGGTGTATGGAGTGGACGTATGGAGTGATTCCATAATCTACTAGCAACATATCTAATAGTTTGAGGAAGCAAATTGACCCAAAAATTTTTAACTGAGTTTCGAAAATCTTGAACATTTAGACGACAAATGTCGCGATGGCGATGGCCGTAAAACTCACGCTAAAAGTTACAGCAAAAGTTGCGATAAAAGCTACGAGATGCCGACGTTAAAAATAACGACTCTATTATGCCCCGAGTTACCATGGAGGGGCACGATGGAAATTCTTTAGATTGTTTAAATTTTTCACACCTCATTGCATATCGTTGAGCTCCGCCTGACTTAAAATTAAATATTTCCTGAACTTCCGAGAAGTTTTCTATCCCGACACTGACATCAATGTTGAAGTTGTTAGGTATTGATGTGATGCCCTCAATGTTGTGTTGATGTGATGCCCTCAATGTTGTGTTGATGAGATGCCCTCAATGTTGTGTTCATGTGATGCCCTCAATGTTGTGTTGATGTGATGCCCTCAATGTTGTGTTGATGTGATGCCCTCAATGTTGTGTTGATGTGATGCCCTCAATGTTGTGTTGATGTGATGCCCTCAATGTTGTGTTGATATGATGCCCTCAATGTTGTGTTGATGTGATGCCCTCAATGTTGTGTTGATGTGATGACCTCAATGTTGTGTTGATGTGATGCCCTCAATGTTGTGTTGATGTGATGCCCTCAATGTTGTGTTGATGTGATGCCCTCAATGTTGTGTTGATGTGATGCCCTCAATGTTGTGTTGATGTGATGCCCTCAATGTTGTGTTGATGTGATGCCCTCAATGTTGTGTTGATGTGATGCCCTCAATGTTGTGTTCATGTGATGCCCTCAATGTTGTGTTGATGTGATGCCCTCAATGTGGTGTTCATGTGATGCCCTCAATGTTGTGTTGATGTGATGCCCTCAATGTTGTGTTGATGTGATGCCCTCAATGTTGTGTTCATGTGATGACCTAAATGATGTGTTCATGTGATGCCCTCAATGTTGTGTTCATGTGATGCCCTCAATGTTGTGTTGATGTGATGCCCTCAATGTTGTGTTGCTGTGATGCCCTCAATTTAAACAATTTAAACAATTTAAACAATTTAAACAATTTATTTACCACAGGAGATACAGAGGTAGAATGTTTCTTAAGTCTAATACAATGGTCAGAGTTGAGTATAGCTACCTGTGGGCCCGAATAAGTTCAGCGACTTCTAGGGCATCCTACCATTACATTATTCTAGGGCGTACAATAATGTTTAACCTAATTCACTTAGCCTAGTTTAGCATTAGACTGATCAACAGGATAATGAACTCGATATTGATGTTTAATCTTACAATATAGGTCATATGGACAATATTTAACAGTATATTCGATAACGGTTTGGGAGCAGACTGAAAATCGGCGATATTACTCATGGCAAATTGCATTATTAGGACCAGACATGTAGGAGGCAGGATTTGACTTGGGGATCTTACACGACTAGTATTCTGATAAGAAGTGAGACTCAAGATTTCTTTTAAATACCTTGTAAGAATTACTTTCACGGATCTCCGCAGGTATTGAGTTCCAGGTTTTAGTTCCAACGAACAGTATACTATGTTGCGAGCGGGCCTTTGAATAATAAGGAAGCATGAATTTACTTTTATTTCGTGTTAAATGGTCGTGATGACCAGTTTGCGCAGTTAATAACTGTTGAAGGCTATTGTCGCCATCATTAGCTAATGTTTTGTAGATGAAATTGCAGATGGAGATTTTGTAGAGATCCGAGAGTTTAAGTATTTGTAAATTTTTGAATGAATCATTTGTGTGAGCATTATATTCTAGGTTCTTTACCGCTCTGATGGCTCTTTTTTGCAGAGTAAAAATTATATTAGTTTTATTTTTATCAGTTCCATGCCATGCTTCTATTCCGTATTGTAGGTATGGTGAAATGAGCGTTCGATAAAGCATTAGTAAGGCTGTTTCAGGCAGGAAATTTTTAACTTTATTCAGGATTCCGATGGATTTTGATAATTTAGAACTAATATGAGTGATGTGCTCTTTGAAGGTCAGATGTTTATCTATTATGATGCCCAGAAATTTACATGAGTTGGTTTCTTTGATTTCACCTTCGCCAATTTTAATGGATGGTAGAGATATATTTTTCTTGTATGAGAACGTAATATAATTTGTTTTATCGATATTGAGGCTTATTTTATTAGCTTTAAGCCACAGTGAAACCTTATGGAGTTCATTATTTATACTCTCCGCAATCGTATTGGGATTTTCGTTCGGAAGGACCGCAGAAAGCGTACTGTCATCGGCAAAAAGTATGAATTTAAAAAATGATGATGTGTTGATGTGATGCCCTCAATGTTGTGTTGATGTGATGCCCTCAATGTTGTGTTGATGTGATGCCCTCAATGTTGTGTTGATGTGATGCCCTCAATGTTGTGTTGATGTGATGCCCTCAATGTTGTGTTGATGTGATGACCTCAATGTTGTGTTGATGTGATGCCCTCAATGTTGTGTTGATGTGATGCCCTCAATGTTGTGTTGATGTGATGCCCTCAATGTTGTGTTCATGTGATGCCCTCAATGTTGTGTTGATGTGATGCCCTCAATGTTGTGTTGATGTGATGCCCTCAATGTTGTGTTGATGTGATGCCCTCAATGTTGTGTTCATGTGATGCCTTCAATGTTGTGTTGATGTGATGCCCTCAATGTTGTGTTCATGTGATGCCCTCAATGTTGTGTTGATGTGATGCCCTCAATGTTGTGTTGATGTGATGCCCTCAATGTTGTGTTCATGTGATGACCTAAATGATGTGTTCATGTGATGCCCTCAATGTTGTGTTCATGTGATGCCCTCAATGTTGTGTTGATGTGATGCCCTCAATGTTGTGTTGATGTGATGCCCTCAATGTTGTGTTGATGTGATGCCCTCAATGTTGTGTTCATGTGATGCCCTCAATGTTGTGTTGATGTGATGCCCTCAATGTTGTGTTCATGTGATGCCCTCAATGTTGTGTTGATGTGATGCCCTCAATGTTGTGTTGATGTGATGCCCTCAATGTTGTGTTGATGTGATGCCCTCAATGTTGTGTTCATGTGATGCCCTCAATGTTGTGTTGATGTGATGCCCTCAATGTTGTGTTGATGTTATGCCCTCAATGTTGTGTTCATGTGATGACCTAAATGATGTGTTCATGTGATGCCCTCAATGTTGTGTTCATGTGATGACCTCAATGTTATGTTGATGTGATGCCCTCAATGTTGTGTTGATGTGATGCCCTCAATGTTGTGTTGATGTGATGCCCTCAATGTTGTGTTGATGTGATGCCCTCAATGTTGTGTTGATGTGATGCCCTCAATGTTGTGTTGATGTGATGCCCTCAATGTTGTGTTGATGTGATGCCCTCAATGTTGTGTTGATGTGATGCCCTCAATGTTGTGTTGATGTGATGCCCTCAATGTTGTATTGATGTGATGCCCTCAATGTTGTGTTCATGTGATGACCTAAATGATGTGTTCATGTGATGCCCTCAATGTTGTGTTCATGTGATGACCTCAATGTTGTGTTGATGTGATGCCCTCAATGTTGTGTTGATGTGATGCCCTCAATGTTGTGTTGATGTGATGCCCTCAATGTTGTATTCATGTGATGCCCTCAATGTTGTGTTGCTGTGATGCCCTCAATGTTGTGTTCATGTGATGCCCTCAATGTTGTGTTGATGTGATGCCCTCAATGTTGTGTTGATGTGATGCCCTCAATGATGTGTTCATGTGATGCCCTCAATGTTGTGTTCATGTGATGACCTAAATGATGTGTTCATGTGATGCCCTCAATGTTGTGTTCATGTGATGACCTCAATGTTGTGTTGATGTGATGCCCTCAATGTTGTGTTGATGTGATGCCCTCAATGATGTGTTCATGTGATGCCCTCAATGTTGTGTTCATGTGATGCCCTCAATGTTGTGTTGATGTGATGCCCTCAATGTTGTGTTGATGTGATGCCCTCAATGTTGTGTTGATGTGATGCCCTCAATGTTGTGTTCATGTGATGCCCTCAATGTTGTGTTGATGTGATGCCCTCAATGTTGTGTTCATGTGATGCCCTCAATGTTGTGTTGATGTGATGCCCTCAATGTTGTGTTGATGTGATGCCCTCAATGTTGTGTTGATGTGATGCCCTCAATGTTGTGTTCATGTGATGACCTCAATGTTGTGTTGATGTGATGCCCTCAATGTTGTGTTGATGTGATGCCCTCAATGATGTGTTCATGTGATGCCCTCAATGTTGTGTTCATGTGATGCCCTCAATGTTGTGTTGATGTGATGCCCTCAATGTTGTGTTGATGTGATGCCCTCAATGTTGTGTTGATGTGATGCCCTCAATGATGTGTTCATGTGATGCCCTCAATGTTGTGTTCATGTGATGCCCTCAATGTTGTGTTGATGTGATGCCCTCAATGTTGTGTTGATGTGATGCCCTCAATGATGTGTTCATGTGATGCCCTCAATGTTGTGTTCATGTGATGCCCTCAATGTTGTGTTGATGTGATGCCCTCAATGTTGTGTTGATGTGATGCCCTCAATGTTGTGTTCATGTGATGCCTTCAATGTTGTGTTGATGTGATGCCCTCAATGTTGTGTTCATGTGATGCCCTCAATGTTGTGTTGATGTGATGCCCTCAATGTTGTGTTGATGTGATGCCCTCAATGTTGTGTTCATGTGATGACCTAAATGATGTGTTCATGTGATGCCCTCAATGTTGTGTTCATGTGATGCCCTCAATGTTGTGTTGATGTGATGCCCTCAATGTTGTGTTGATGTGATGCCCTCAATGTTGTGTTGATGTGATGCCCTCAATGTTGTGTTCATGTGATGCCCTCAATGTTGTGTTGATGTGATGCCCTCAATGTTGTGTTCATGTGATGCCCTCAATGTTGTGTTGATGTGATGCCCTCAATGTTGTGTTGATGTGATGCCCTCAATGTTGTGTTGATGTGATGCCCTCAATGTTGTGTTCATGTGATGCCCTCAATGTTGTGTTGATGTGATGCCCTCAATGTTGTGTTGATGTTATGCCCTCAATGTTGTGTTCATGTGATGACCTAAATGATGTGTTCATGTGATGCCCTCAATGTTGTGTTCATGTGATGACCTCAATGTTATGTTGATGTGATGCCCTCAATGTTGTGTTGATGTGATGCCCTCAATGTTGTGTTGATGTGATGCCCTCAATGTTGTGTTGATGTGATGCCCTCAATGTTGTGTTGATGTGATGCCCTCAATGTTGTGTTGATGTGATGCCCTCAATGTTGTGTTGATGTGATGCCCTCAATGTTGTGTTGATGTGATGCCCTCAATGTTGTGTTGATGTGATGCCCTCAATGTTGTATTGATGTGATGCCCTCAATGTTGTGTTCATGTGATGACCTAAATGATGTGTTCATGTGATGCCCTCAATGTTGTGTTCATGTGATGACCTCAATGTTGTGTTGATGTGATGCCCTCAATGTTGTGTTGATGTGATGCCCTCAATGTTGTGTTGATGTGATGCCCTCAATGTTGTATTCATGTGATGCCCTCAATGTTGTGTTGCTGTGATGCCCTCAATGTTGTGTTCATGTGATGCCCTCAATGTTGTGTTGATGTGATGCCCTCAATGTTGTGTTGATGTGATGCCCTCAATGATGTGTTCATGTGATGCCCTCAATGTTGTGTTCATGTGATGACCTAAATGATGTGTTCATGTGATGCCCTCAATGTTGTGTTCATGTGATGACCTCAATGTTGTGTTGATGTGATGCCCTCAATGTTGTGTTGATGTGATGCCCTCAATGATGTGTTCATGTGATGCCCTCAATGTTGTGTTCATGTGATGCCCTCAATGTTGTGTTGATGTGATGCCCTCAATGTTGTGTTGATGTGATGCCCTCAATGTTGTGTTGATGTGATGCCCTCAATGTTGTGTTCATGTGATGCCCTCAATGTTGTGTTGATGTGATGCCCTCAATGTTGTGTTCATGTGATGCCCTCAATGTTGTGTTGATGTGATGCCCTCAATGTTGTGTTGATGTGATGCCCTCAATGTTGTGTTGATGTGATGCCCTCAATGTTGTGTTCATGTGATGACCTCAATGTTGTGTTGATGTGATGCCCTCAATGTTGTGTTGATGTGATGCCCTCAATGATGTGTTCATGTGATGCCCTCAATGTTGTGTTCATGTGATGCCCTCAATGTTGTGTTGATGTGATGCCCTCAATGTTGTGTTGATGTGATGCCCTCAATGTTGTGTTGATGTGATGCCCTCAATGATGTGTTCATGTGATGCCCTCAATGTTGTGTTCATGTGATGCCCTCAATGTTGTGTTGATGTGATGCCCTCAATGTTGTGTTGATGTGATGCCCTCAATGATGTGTTCATGTGATGCCCTCAATGTTGTGTTCATGTGATGCCCTCAATGTTGTGTTGATGTGATGCCCTCAATGTTGTGTTGATGTGATGCCCTCAATGTTGTGTTGATGTGATGCCCTCAATGTTGTGTTGATGTGATGCCCTCAATGTTGTGTTGATGTTATGCCCTCAATGTTGTATTCATGTGATGCCCTCAATGTTGTGTTGCTGTGATGCCCTCAATGTTGTGTTGATGTGATGCCCTCAATGTTGTGTTGATGTGATGCCCTCAATGTTGTGTTGATGTGATGCCCTCAATGTTGTATTGATGTGATGCCCTCAATGTTGTGTTGATGTGATGCCCTCAATGTTGTGTTGATGTGATGCCCTCAATGTTGTGTTGATGTGATGCCCTCAATGTTGTGTTGATGTGATGCCCTCAATGTTGTGTTGATGTGATGCCCTCAATGTTGTATTGATGTGATGCCCTCAATGTTGTGTTCATGTGATGACCTAAATGATGTGTTCATGTGATGCCCTCAATGTTGTGTTCATGTGATGACCTCAATGTTGTGTTGATGTGATGCCCTCAATGTTGTGTTGATGTGATGCCCTCAATGTTGTGTTGATGTGATGCCCTCAATGTTGTATTCATGTGATGCCCTCAATGTTGTGTTGCTGTGATGCCCTCAATGTTGTGTTCATGTGATGCCCTCAATGTTGTGTTGATGTGATGCCCTCAATGTTGTGTTGATGTGATGCCCTCAATGATGTGTTCATGTGATGCCCTCAATGTTGTGTTCATGTGATGCCCTCAATGTTGTGTTCATGTGATGCCCTCAATGTTGTGTTGATGTGATGCCCTCAATGTTGTGTTGATGTGATGCCCTCAATGTTGTGTTGATGTGATGCCCTCAATGTTGTGTTCATGTGATGCCCTCAATGTTGTGTTGATGTGATGCCCTCAATGTTGTGTTCATGTGATGCCCTCAATGTTGTGTTGATGTGATGCCCTCAATGTTGTGTTGATGTGATGCCCTCAATGTTGTGTTGATGTGATGCCCTCAATGTTGTGTTCATGTGATGACCTCAATGTTGTGTTGATGTGATGCCCTCAATGTTGTGTTGATGTGATGCCCTCAATGATGTGTTCATGTGATGCCCTCAATGTTGTGTTCATGTGATGCCTTCAATGTTGTGTTGATGTGATGCCCTCAATGTTGTGTTGATGTGATGCCCTCAATGTTGTGTTGATGTGATGCCCTCAATGATGTGTTCATGTGATGCCCTCAATGTTGTGTTCATGTGATGCCCTCAATGTTGTGTTGATGTGATGCCCTCAATGTTGTGTTGATGTGATGCCCTCAATGATGTGTTCATGTGATGCCCTCAATGTTGTGTTGATGTGATGCCCTCAATGTTGTGTTGATGTGATGCCCTCAATGTTGTGTTGATGTGATGCCCTCAATGTTGTGTTGATGTGATGCCCTCAATGTTGTGTTGATGTGATGCCCTCAATGTTGTGTTGATGTTATGCCCTCAATGTTGTATTCATGTGATGCCCTCAATGTTGTGTTGCTGTGATGCCCTCAATGTTGTGTTGATGTGATGCCCTCAATGTTGTGTTGATGTGATGCCCTCAATGTTGTGTTGATGTGATGCCCTCAATGTTGTATTGATGTGATGCCCTCAATGTTGTGTTGATGTGATGCCCTCAATGTTGTGTTGATGTGATGCCCTCAATGTTGTGTTGATGTGATGCCCTCAATGTTGTGTTCATGTGATGACCTAAATGATGTGTTCATGTGATGCCCTCAATGTTGTGTTCATGTGATGACCTCAATGTTGTGTTGATGTGATGCCCTCAATGTTGTGTTGATGTGATGCCCTCAATGTTGTGTTGATGTGATGCCCTCAATGTTGTGTTGATGTGATGCCCTCAATGTTGTGTTGATGTGATGCCCTCAATGTTGTGTTGATGTTATGCCCTCAATGTTGTATTCATGTGATGCCCTCAATGTTGTGTTGCTGTGATGCCCTCAATGTTGTGTTGATGTGATGCCCTCAATGTTGTGTTGATGTGATGCCCTCAATGTTGTGTTGATGTGATGCCCTCAATGTTGTATTGATGTGATGCCCTCAATGTTGTGTTGATGTGATGCCCTCAATGTTGTGTTGATGTGATGCCCTCAATGTTGTGTTGATGTGATGCCCTCAATGTTGTGTTCATGTGATGACCTAAATGATGTGTTCATGTGATGCCCTCAATGTTGTGTTCATGTGATGACCTCAATGTTGTGTTGATGTGATGCCCTCAATGTTGTGTTGATGTGATGCCCTCAATGTTGTGTTGATGTGATGCCCTCAATGTTGTATTCATGTGATGCCCTCAATGTTGTGTTGCTGTGATGCCCTCAATGTTGTGTTCATGTGATGCCCTCAATGTTGTGTTGATGTGATGCCCTCAATGTTGTGTTGATGTGATGCCCTCAATGATGTGTTCATGTGATGCCCTCAATGTTGTGCTCATGTGATGACCTAAATGATGTGTTCATGTGATGCCCTCAATGTTGTGTTCATGTGATGACCTCAATGTTGTGTTGATGTGATGCCCTCAATGTTGTGTTGATGTGATGCCCTCAATGATGTGTTCATGTGATGCCCTCAATGTTGTGTTCATGTGATGCCCTCAATGTTGTGTTGATGTGATGCCCTCAATGTTGTGTTGATGTGATGCCCTCAATGTTGTGTTGATGTGATGCCCTCAATGTTGTGTTCATGTGATGCCCTCAATGTTGTGTTGATGTGATGCCCTCAATGTTGTGTTCATGTGATGCCCTCAATGTTGTGTTGATGTGATGCCCTCAATGTTGTGTTGATGTGATGCCCTCAATGTTGTGTTGATGTGATGCCCTCAATGTTGTGTTCATGTGATGACCTCAATGTTGTGTTCATGTGATGCCCTCAATGTTGTGTTGATGTGATGCCCTCAATGTTGTGTTGATGTGATGCCCTCAATGTTGTGTTGATGTGATGCCCTCAATGATGTGTTCATGTGATGCCCTCAATGTTGTGTTCATGTGATGCCCTCAATGTTGTGTTGATGTGATGCCCTCAATGTTGTGTTGATGTGATGCCCTCAATGATGTGTTCATGTGATGCCCTCAATGTTGTGTTCATGTGATGCCCTCAATGTTGTGTTGATGTGATGCCCTCAATGTTGTGTTGATGTGATGCCCTCAATGTTGTGTTGATGTGATGCCCTCAATGTTGTGTTGATGTGATGCCCTCAATGTTGTGTTGATGTGATGCCCTCAATGATGTGTTCATGTGATGCCCTCAATGTTGTGTTCATGTGATGCCCTCAATGTTGTGTTGATGTGATGCCCTCAATGTTGTGTTGATGTGATGCCCTCAATGATGTGTTCATGTGATGCCCTCAATGTTGTGTTCATGTGATGCCCTCAATGTTGTGTTGATGTGATGCCCTCAATGTTGTGTTGATGTGATGCCCTCAATGATGTGTTCATGTGATGCCCTCAATGTTGTGTTCATGTGATGCCCTCAATGTTGTGTTGATGTGATGCCCTCAATGTTGTGTTGATGTGATGCCCTCAATGTTGTGTTGATGTGATGCCCTCAATGTTGTGTTGATGTGATGCCCTCAATGTTGTGTTGATGTGATGCCCTCAATGTTGTATTCATGTGATGCCCTCAATGTTGTGTTGCTGTGATGCCCTCAATGTTGTGTTGATGTGATGCCCTCAATGTTGTGTTGATGTGATGCCCTCAATGTTGTGTTGATGTGATGCCCTCAATGTTGTATTGATGTGATGCCCTCAATGTTGTGTTGATGTGATGCCCTCAATGTTGTGTTGATGTGATGCCCTCAATGTTGTGTTGATGTGATGCCCTCAATGTTGTGTTCATGTGATGACCTAAATGATGTGTTCATGTGATGCCCTCAATGTTGTGTTCATGTGATGACCTCAATGTTGTGTTGATGTGATGCCCTCAATGTTGTGTTGATGTGATGCCCTCAATGTTGTGTTGATGTGATGCCCTCAATGTTGTATTCATGTGATGCCCTCAATGTTGTGTTGCTGTGATGCCCTCAATGTTGTGTTCATGTGATGCCCTCAATGTTGTGTTGATGTGATGCCCTCAATGTTGTGTTCATGTGATGCCCTCAATGATGTGTTCATGTGATGCCCTCAATGTTGTGTTCATGTGATGACCTAAATGATGTGTTCATGTGATGCCCTCAATGTTGTGTTCATGTGATGACCTCAATGTTGTGTTGATGTGATGCCCTCAATGTTGTGTTGATGTGATGCCCTCAATGATGTGTTCATGTGATGCCCTCAATGTTGTGTTCATGTGATGCCCTCAATGTTGTGTTGATGTGATGCCCTCAATGTTGTGTTGATGTGATGCCCTCAATGTTGTGTTGATGTGATGCCCTCAATGTTGTGTTCATGTGATGCCCTCAATGTTGTGTTGATGTGATGCCCTCAATGTTGTGTTCATGTGATGCCCTCAATGTTGTGTTGATGTGATGCCCTCAATGTTGTGTTGATGTGATGCCCTCAATGTTGTGTTGATGTGATGCCCTCAATGTTGTGTTCATGTGATGACCTCAATGTTGTGTTGATGTGATGCCCTCAATGTTGTGTTGATGTGATGCCCTCAATGATGTGTTCATGTGATGCCCTCAATGTTGTGTTCATGTGATGCCCTCAATGTTGTGTTGATGTGATGCCCTCAATGTTGTGTTGATGTGATGCCCTCAATGTTGTGTTGATGTGATGCCCTCAATGATGTGTTCATGTGATGCCCTCAATGTTGTGTTCATGTGATGCCCTCAATGTTGTGTTGATGTGATGCCCTCAATGTTGTGTTGATGTGATGCCCTCAATGATGTGTTCATGTGATGCCCTCAATGTTGTGTTCATGTGATGCCCTCAATGTTGTGTTGATGTGATGCCCTCAATGTTGTGTTGATGTGATGCCCTCAATGTTGTGTTGATGTGATGCCCTCAATGTTGTGTTGATGTGATGCCCTCAATGTTGTGTTGATGTGATGCCCTCAATGATGTGTTCATGTGATGCCCTCAATGTTGTGTTGATGTGATGCCCTCAATGTTGTGTTGATGTGATGCCCTCAATGTTGTGTTGATGTGATGCCCTCAATGATGTGTTCATGTGATGCCCTCAATGTTGTGTTCATGTGATGCCCTCAATGTTGTGTTGATGTGATGCCCTCAATGTTGTGTTGATGTGATGCCCTCAATGTTGTGTTGATGTGATGCCCTCAATGTTGTGTTGATGTGATGCCCTCAATGTTTTGTTCATGTGATGACCTAAATGATGTGTTCATGTGATGCCCTAAATGATGTGTTCATGTGATGCCCTCAATGTTGTGTTCATGTGATGCCCTCAATGTTGTGTTCATGTGATGCCCTCAATGTTGTATTGATGTGATGCCCTCAATGTTGTGTTCATGTGATGCCCTCAATGTTGTGTTCATGTGATGCCCTCAATGTTGTGTTCATGTGATGCCCTCAATGTTGTATTGATGTGATGCCCTCAATGTTGTGTTCATGTGATGACCTAAATGATGTGTTCATGTGATGCCCTCAATGATGTGTTCATGTGATGCCCTCAATGTTGTGTTCATGTGACGCCCTCAATGTTGTGTTCATGTGATGCCCTCAATGTTGTATTGATGTGATGCCCTCAATGTTGTGTTCATGTTATGCCCTCAATGATGTGTTCATGTGATGCCCTCCCTCAATGTTGTGTTCATGTGATGCCCTCAATGTTGTGTTCATGTGATGCCCTCAATGTTGTGTTCATGTGATGCCCTCAATGTTGTGTTCATGTGATGCCCTCAATGATGTGTTCATGTGATGCCCTCAATGATGTGTTCATGTGATGCCCTCAATATTGTGTTCATGTGATGCCCTCAATGTTGTGTTCATGTGATGCCCTCAATGTTGTATTGATGTGATGCCCTCAATGTTGTGTTCATGTGATGCCCTCAATGTTGTGTTCATGTGATGCCCTCAATGTTGTGTTCATGTGATGCCCTCAATGTTGTATTGATGTGATGCCCTCAATGTTGTGTTCATGTGATGACCTAAATGATGTGTTCATGTGATGCCCTCAATGATGTGTTCATGTGATGCCCTCAATGTTGTATTGATGTGATGCCCTCAATGTTGTGTTCATGTGATGCCCTCAATGTTGTGTTCATGTGATGCCCTCAATGTTGTGTTCATGTGATGCCCTCAATGTTGTGTTCATGTGATGCCCTCAATGTTGTGTTCATGTGATGCCCTCAATGTTGTGTTCATGTGATGCCCTCAATGTTGTGTTCATGTGATGCCCTCAATGTTGTGTTCATGTGATGCCCTCAATGTTGTGTTCATGTGATGCCCTCAATGTTTTGTTCATGTGATGACCTAAATGATGTGTTCATGTGATGACCTAAATGATGTGTTCATGTGATGCCCTCAATGTTGTGTTCATGTGATGCCCTCAATGTTGTGTTCATGTGATGCCCTCAATGTTGTGTTCATGTGATGCCCTCAATGTTGTGTTCATGTGATACCCTCAATGTTGTGTTCATGTGATGCCCTCAATGTTGTGTTCATGTGATGCCCTCAATGTTGTGTTCATGTGATGCCCTCAATGTTGTGTTGATGTGATTCCCTCAATGTTGTGTTGATGTGATGCCCTCAATGTTGTGTTGATGTGATGCCCTCAATGTTGTGTTGATGTGATGCCCTCAATGTTGTGTTGATGTTATGCCCTCAATGTTGTATTCATGTGATGCCCTCAATGTTGTGTTGCTGTGATGCCCTCAATGTTGTGTTGATGTGATGCCCTCAATGTTGTGTTGATGTGATGCCCTCAATGTTGTGTTGATGTGATGCCCTCAATGTTGTATTGATGTGATGCCCTCAATGTTGTGTTGATGTGATGCCCTCAATGTTGTGTTGATGTGATGCCCTCAATGTTGTGTTGATGTGATGCCCTCAATGTTGTGTTCATGTGATGACCTAAATGATGTGTTCATGTGATGCCCTCAATGTTGTGTTCATGTGATGACCTCAATGTTGTGTTGATGTGATGCCCTCAATGTTGTGTTGATGTGATGCCCTCAATGTTGTGTTGATGTGATGCCCTCAATGTTGTGTTGATGTGATGCCCTCAATGTTGTGTTGATGTGATGCCCTCAATGTTGTGTTGATGTTATGCCCTCAATGTTGTATTCATGTGATGCCCTCAATGTTGTGTTGCTGTGATGCCCTCAATGTTGTGTTGATGTGATGCCCTCAATGTTGTGTTGATGTGATGCCCTCAATGTTGTGTTGATGTGATGCCCTCAATGTTGTATTGATGTGATGCCCTCAATGTTGTGTTGATGTGATGCCCTCAATGTTGTGTTGATGTGATGCCCTCAATGTTGTGTTGATGTGATGCCCTCAATGTTGTGTTCATGTGATGACCTAAATGATGTGTTCATGTGATGCCCTCAATGTTGTGTTCATGTGATGACCTCAATGTTGTGTTGATGTGATGCCCTCAATGTTGTGTTGATGTGATGCCCTCAATGTTGTGTTGATGTGATGCCCTCAATGTTGTATTCATGTGATGCCCTCAATGTTGTGTTGCTGTGATGCCCTCAATGATGTGTTCATGTGATGCCCTCAATGTTGTGTTGATGTGATGCCCTCAATGTTGTGTTGATGTGATGCCCTCAATGATGTGTTCATGTGATGCCCTCAATGTTGTGCTCATGTGATGACCTAAATGATGTGTTCATGTGATGCCCTCAATGTTGTGTTCATGTGATGACCTCAATGTTGTGTTGATGTGATGCCCTCAATGTTGTGTTGATGTGATGCCCTCAATGATGTGTTCATGTGATGCCCTCAATGTTGTGTTCATGTGATGCCCTCAATGTTGTGTTGATGTGATGCCCTCAATGTTGTGTTGATGTGATGCCCTCAATGTTGTGTTGATGTGATGCCCTCAATGTTGTGTTCATGTGATGCCCTCAATGTTGTGTTGATGTGATGCCCTCAATGTTGTGTTCATGTGATGCCCTCAATGTTGTGTTGATGTGATGCCCTCAATGTTGTGTTGATGTGATGCCCTCAATGTTGTGTTGATGTGATGCCCTCAATGTTGTGTTCATGTGATGACCTCAATGTTGTGTTCATGTGATGCCCTCAATGTTGTGTTGATGTGATGCCCTCAATGTTGTGTTGATGTGATGCCCTCAATGTTGTGTTGATGTGATGCCCTCAATGATGTGTTCATGTGATGCCCTCAATGTTGTGTTCATGTGATGCCCTCAATGTTGTGTTGATGTGATGCCCTCAATGTTGTGTTGATGTGATGCCCTCAATGATGTGTTCATGTGATGCCCTCAATGTTGTGTTCATGTGATGCCCTCAATGTTGTGTTGATGTGATGCCCTCAATGTTGTGTTGATGTGATGCCCTCAATGTTGTGTTGATGTGATGCCCTCAATGTTGTGTTGATGTGATGCCCTCAATGTTGTGTTGATGTGATGCCCTCAATGATGTGTTCATGTGATGCCCTCAATGTTGTGTTCATGTGATGCCCTCAATGTTGTGTTGATGTGATGCCCTCAATGTTGTGTTGATGTGATGCCCTCAATGATGTGTTCATGTGATGCCCTCAATGTTGTGTTCATGTGATGCCCTCAATGTTGTGTTGATGTGATGCCCTCAATGTTGTGTTGATGTGATGCCCTCAATGATGTGTTCATGTGATGCCCTCAATGTTGTGTTCATGTGATGCCCTCAATGTTGTGTTGATGTGATGCCCTCAATGTTGTGTTGATGTGATGCCCTCAATGTTGTGTTGATGTGATGCCCTCAATGTTGTGTTGATGTGATGCCCTCAATGTTGTGTTGATGTGATGCCCTCAATGTTGTATTCATGTGATGCCCTCAATGTTGTGTTGCTGTGATGCCCTCAATGTTGTGTTGATGTGATGCCCTCAATGTTGTGTTGATGTGATGCCCTCAATGTTGTGTTGATGTGATGCCCTCAATGTTGTATTGATGTGATGCCCTCAATGTTGTGTTGATGTGATGCCCTCAATGTTGTGTTGATGTGATGCCCTCAATGTTGTGTTGATGTGATGCCCTCAATGTTGTGTTCATGTGATGACCTAAATGATGTGTTCATGTGATGCCCTCAATGTTGTGTTCATGTGATGACCTCAATGTTGTGTTGATGTGATGCCCTCAATGTTGTGTTGATGTGATGCCCTCAATGTTGTGTTGATGTGATGCCCTCAATGTTGTATTCATGTGATGCCCTCAATGTTGTGTTGCTGTGATGCCCTCAATGTTGTGTTCATGTGATGCCCTCAATGTTGTGTTGATGTGATGCCCTCAATGTTTTGTTCATGTGATGACCTAAATGATGTGTTCATGTGATGCCCTAAATGATGTGTTCATGTGATGCCCTCAATGTTGTGTTCATGTGATGCCCTCAATGTTGTGTTCATGTGATGCCCTCAATGTTGTATTGATGTGATGCCCTCAATGTTGTGTTCATGTGATGCCCTCAATGTTGTGTTCATGTGATGCCCTCAATGTTGTGTTCATGTGATGCCCTCAATGTTGTATTGATGTGATGCCCTCAATGTTGTGTTCATGTGATGACCTAAATGATGTGTTCATGTGATGCCCTCAATGATGTGTTCATGTGATGCCCTCAATGTTGTGTTCATGTGACGCCCTCAATGTTGTGTTCATGTGATGCCCTCAATGTTGTATTGATGTGATGCCCTCAATGTTGTGTTCATGTTATGCCCTCAATGATGTGTTCATGTGATGCCCTCCCTCAATGTTGTGTTCATGTGATGCCCTCAATGTTGTGTTCATGTGATGCCCTCAATGTTGTGTTCATGTGATGCCCTCAATGTTGTGTTCATGTGATGCCCTCAATGATGTGTTCATGTGATGCCCTCAATGATGTGTTCATGTGATGCCCTCAATATTGTGTTCATGTGATGCCCTCAATGTTGTGTTCATGTGATGCCCTCAATGTTGTATTGATGTGATGCCCTCAATGTTGTGTTCATGTGATGCCCTCAATGTTGTGTTCATGTGATGCCCTCAATGTTGTGTTCATGTGATGCCCTCAATGTTGTATTGATGTGATGCCCTCAATGTTGTGTTCATGTGATGACCTAAATGATGTGTTCATGTGATGCCCTCAATGATGTGTTCATGTGATGCCCTCAATGTTGTATTGATGTGATGCCCTCAATGTTGTGTTCATGTGATGCGCTCAATGTTGTGTTCATGTGATGCCCTCAATGTTGTGTTCATGTGATGCCCTCAATGTTGTGTTCATGTGATGCCCTCAATGTTGTGTTCATGTGATGCCCTCAATGTTGTGTTCATGTGATGCCCTCAATGTTGTGTTCATGTGATGCCCTCAATGTTGTGTTCATGTGATGCCCTCAATGTTGTGTTCATGTGATGCCCTCAATGTTTTGTTCATGTGATGACCTAAATGATGTGTTCATGTGATGACCTAAATGATGTGTTCATGTGATGCCCTCAATGTTGTGTTCATGTGATGCCCTCAATGTTGTGTTCATGTGATGCCCTCAATGTTGTGTTCATGTGATGCCCTCAATGTTGTGTTCATGTGATACCCTCAATGTTGTGTTCATGTGATGCCCTCAATGTTGTGTTCATGTGATGCCCTCAATGTTGTGTTCATGTGATGCCCTCAATGTTGTGTTCATGTGATGCCCTCAATGTTTTGTTCATGTGATGACCTAAATGATGTGTTCATGCGATGACCTCAATGTTGTGTTCATGTGATGCCCTCAATGTTGTGTTCATGTGATGACCTCAATGTTGTGTTCATGTGATGACCTCAATGTTGTCTTCATGCGATGACCTCAATGTTGTGTTCATGCGATGACCTCAATGTTGTGTTGATGTGATGTCCTCAATGTTGTGTTGATGTGATGCCCCCAATGTTGTGTTCATGTGATGACCTCAATGTTGTGTTGATTTGATGCCCTCAATGTTGTGTTCATGTGATGCCCTCAATGTTGTGTTCATGTGATGACCTTAATGTTGTCTTCATGCGATGACCTCAATGTTGTGTACATGCGATGACCTCAATGTTGTGTTGATGTGATGTCCTCAATGTTGTGTTGATGTGATGCCCTCAATGTTGTGTTCATGTGATGACCTCAATGTTGTCTTCATGCGATGACCTCAATGTTGTGTTCATGCGATGACCTCAATGTTGTGTTCATGTGATGACCTCAATGTTGTGTTCATGCGATGACCTCAATGTTGTGTTCATGCGATGACCTCAATGTTGTGCTCATGTGATGACCTCAATGTTGTGTTGATGTGATGTCCTCAATGTTGTGTTGATGTGATGCCCTCAATGTTGTGTTCATGTGATGACCTCAATGTTGTCTTCATGCGATGACCTCAATGTTGTGTTCATGCGATGACTTCAATATTGTGTTCATGTGATGACCTCAATGTTGTGTTCATGCGATGACCTCAATGTTGTGTTCATGTGATGACCTCAATGTTGTGTTCACGTGATGACCTCAATGTTGTGTTCATGTGATGACCTCAATGTTGTGTTCATGCGATGACTTCAATATTGTGTTCATGTGATGACCTCAATGTTGTGTTCATGCGATGACCTCAATGTTGTGTTCATGTGATGACCTCAATGTTGTGTTCATGTGATGACCTCAATGTTGTGTTCACGTGATGACCTCAATGTTGTGTTCATGTGATGACCTCAATGTTTTGTTCACGTGATGACCTCAATGTTGTGTTCATGTGATGACCTCAATGTTGTGTTCATGTGATGACCTCAATGTTGTGTTCATGTGATGACCTCAATGTTGTGTTCACGTGATGACCTCAATGTTGTGTTCATGTGATGACCTCAATGTTGTGTTCATGTGATGACCTCAATGTTGTGTTCATGTGATGACCTCAATGTTGTGTTCACGTGATGACCTCAATGTTGTGTTCATGCGATGACCTCAATGTTGTGTTCATGTGATGACCTCAATGTTGTGTTCATGCGATGACCTCAATGTTGTGTTCACGTGATGACCTCAATGTTGTGTTCATGCGATGACTTCAATATTGTGTTCATGTGATGACCTCAATGTTGTGTTCATGTGATGACCTCAATGTTGTGTTCATGTGATGACCTCAATGTTGTCTTCATGCGATGACCTCAATGTTTTGTTCATGTGATGACCTCAATGTTGTGTTCATGCGATGACCTCAATGTTGTGTTCATGCGATGACTTCAATATTGTGTTCATGTGATGACCTCAATGTTGTGTTCATGCGATGACCTCAATGTTGTGTTCATGTGATGACCTCAATGTTGCGTTCACGCGATGACCTCAATGTTGTGTTGATGTGATGACCTCAATGTTGTGTTCATGCGATGACTTCAATGTTGTGTTCATGCGATGACTTCAATGTTGTGTTGATGTGATGACCTCAATGTTGTGTTCATGTGATGACCTCAATGTTGTGTTCATGTGATGACCTCAATGTTGTGTTGATGTGATGACCTCAATGTTGTGTTCATGTGATGACCTCAATGTTGTGTTCGTGTGATGACTTCAATGTTGTGTTCATGTGATGACTTCAATGTTGTGTTCATGTGATGACCTCAATGTTGTGTCGATATGATGACCTCAATGTTGTGTTCATGTGATGACCTCAATGTTGTGTTGATGTGATGACCTCAATGTTGTGTTCATGTGATGACCTCAATGTTGTGTTCATGTGATGACCTCAATGTTGTGTTGATGCGATGACATCAATATTGACTTCATGTCAGCTGAAAACCATCTAAAATACCGCATATTGCAGGTAAGAACACACAAAGCAGAACTGTTAGAAGTTCCGCATTTTGCTCATTAGATGTCCAGACTGAAGCTGAAAAACAAAATAGAAACTTGGGCTTAGAAGTGAAAAAGCTCATAACAAAATATCTCTAAGTGAAAATCATTCTTGACGATTGTTTAACATCTTGATGAGCGCGGTTGTAAATTTTTTATTAATGTTTTTATTTTTCATACGCAGAGATTTTTAGTTTATCGCAAATCAGAAAGTCAAATTTTGGTTATCATGAAAGTTATTGTTTATCTATATTTTAATGAAAAACTAAAAGGAAAATGTCATATATTCGAGCAATTTGAATTTGACACACAGAAGTGATTTTGGGTTCATTTCTTTATTGAATGAATTGAGAGTCATAAAAATAACAGTGAACGTACACTTTTATAATATTAACAAAATGATATATCTCTTCACGTATTCAAGAGTAGTATCTACCATTAGCACAATACATATATAAAACATTGTAAACAGTATGTTATGCACATAAAATTGGAAACAGTTTATGCAAATTGATGGATGTTGTATAAGTTTAAAATGTCTAAATTTTTGAATAAACGTAATCAGTACATGATGTTTGTATACATTAACAATAAAAGGACGATAAATACACAACTTCAACCTTAAATTAACTGTCTCGACATGACTTTTCCAAGGCGAAATAAATCAGTTGTGCAGACTGTTTACCCAAGCCTCCGTTAGTCTCATGTTGCTTCAGGAAAAAGAAATATCAGAATTTTAGAACTCAAAGTTGGTCAATTTTTACAAGCAAAGACCTCGTTTTGCTTTCAGAATTTGACTCCAAGTTTCACAAAGTTCTGAAGAACTAGAAAATCATTTTCAACAGTTTCGCTTGGTGTTGCGCATCAAAAGCTTGCACCGAGAAAAAATTTTTATCATTTGAAATTAGCTTTTTCTATTGAGAAGAGAATGTTCTTTATTTCCTTGACCCATTTTATATATCCCCTCACGCACGTGCACTCTACCTTGGTCCCAGATTGCTTGCATCTCTCCTCTTTGTAACCGTCTCTTTCTTTTTTGTCCCAACCTCTCTTCGCTCTCTTATTTTCATCTTGGTGGCTGCTGCAGTAATTACAAAACTACCTAGATTGAAGACGAGAAACGTTCGAAGCAATAAAAAGAGGTCGGTGGAAAACAAAACATAATCCTCTTGGCGGAGTCTGAAGTTAACTTCTACCATCTTTTTCTATTTTTCTCTTTACAACTGACCAGGCAACAATGTTCAATTTAAAACGGAAATACTTAATTTTAAATCGCGCCGAGTTTAATTTACAATTTCTAGTTGACCCATTTCTCCGCTGAATTTAACAGATGAACAAAGAAAATAACTCTATGCAAAGCTTTTTTGCAAATTTAAGTACTCAAGGAACGTGTAAGGCACCACGCCAAATTAAAGTGTTTTTCATTCAAATTTCTTCATACAATTCCCATTGCTGATTATAACACAAGTTTTTCCAATAACATTCTGAGAATTTGTTAACAACAGTTTTTTCCACTTATTGGCGATTTTTTAACAGATTTTTTCTACTTATTTGGAATTTGTTAAGAACAGCTATTTTCCATTAACTAAATGGAAATTCGTAAACAGCTTTTTTTCCACTTATTGGAAATTTTTTAACAACAGATTTTTTCTACTTATTGGAAATTTGTTTAGCACAGATTTTTTCCATTAACTCACTGGAAATTCGTAAACAACAGCTTTTTTAACTTGTTGGAAATTTGTTAACAAGAGCTTTTTGCCATTAACTTACTGAATAAATCACGCACGCGGTACTAGCGTAAAAGATGCCCGCGAAAAATTGAAAAATTTAAGAAATGCAGCCGCTCCCCGCATTCAACCTTAAAATGTATTTCAATAAATAATTACTACCCACAATAAACGTAATTACTGCTGTGTTAGCTTTAAGAAAACTGAATACTTAATGACTTCAGTAACTAAAGGTTCAAGGAATATTTAAATTCACTTTTCAGCGCCGACGAGAATTTTCCAGAACGAGTTAAATTCATCATGTTCTCATTTAGTCTAGTTTTTATTTTCATCGTTTAGGTGACGGTTCATAAAAATCGACAGCACAGAAATATACTGCGGATGAAAATTTACCAAGACTATAAAATTTCGTGAGCTAATTATCTTCAACAAACATAAGAGATAAAGTTCAATTTATATGAGAAATATAGAACCTCAGGTAAACGTTTTCAGGTAGTGAGCTACTCTGATGTTCTAGAAGTGTTATTTCCTCTCTGAAATCTTCAACTTTTTTTTCTAAAATAATGAAATCCTGACGTTAATGAGGAAAGCAGCTCGTGAAGCCCCGGCAAAATGCTGTACTTTGTTTTAAACCTAAAAACTTTTCAACTGTAAAAGTGCAATTGTAATTTAATGCAACTGTAATTTACTAAAATAGGTAAATTTTTCAACGACATTGAAGGACTTTTATAAAATTAGGCTGACTTCTCAAAACAATAGACTTACTTCTCAGCAAAATCAACAGGATTTTTATAAAATGAACAGGATTTCAACAAAATAAACAGGATTTCTAGAAAATGAACAGGATTTCTACAAAATTAACAGGGTTTCAAGAAAATCAAAAGGATTTGTACAAAATCAACAAGATTTAAACAAAATCAAGAGGATTTTTACAAAATCATCAGGATTCCAATCAAATCGACTGACTTTTCAACAAAATCAATTGACTTTTCATCAAAATCAACTAACTTTAGTACATGATTGACTTTCCAATATAATTGCCTGACTTTTTTTATAAAAATCAACTGACTTTTAACCAAATGGACTGACAAGTCAACGACTAGTCAACACAATAAAATTACTTTTCTGTAGAATCCACTGACTTCAACAAAATCGACTGACCTTTCTACAAAATCGATTGACCTTAGTCTGGACAGCGCGTTAGATTCTGTGAAAATTATTCTTAGACGGTGCTGCGATTCTGGCTGTTTCTGGGTTATTCTCCGACACAACAAACTTATCGACAACGAATCTTTTACTTTAAAAAACTTCTACTTCACTGTTTTAACTGGTAAACTTTACCAAAAAACTTTAACAGCAGTGTTCTCACTGGTATGAGCCTGTTTTTATTTTATATCATAAAGCATTTTGTTTCTGCCTTTTTAAAGCAGAAAACTAGAATTTTTTTTCGATTTCATGTTGAAGCTTCCGCCTGCTCTGGTGAGAGTAGCCTGTAATTAGTCGGATAATTGAGGAAATTGTAATCCATTTATCATTTCCATTGACGAAGCCTTACAACGAGCTACATCGTTTAAAAACCTAAATGCACTGATCAACAATCATAAACACAGCATTTTCATTTACCTATTGCGTTGTTTTTCTTTTTGTTCGCGCAAAAGTCAATAAACTTATTAAATTCATAGCACACACAATCCATCTCATTACGCACTGTCATCGTGCCAATCATCCGCTGCTTCTGAACCTTAATGACTTCATGCAAACTTGCACGCGAACGCTTGAATTCCAATATCGGAAGGCCTTCACGAGAGATCTGATTCCACAAATGAACCGAAGCCCAAAGCATCAGCAATTCTCTCTAGCTACACTGTGCTTTATATTGCTTTACACGTTTTGTGCTTTGCTTCTGAACGCGGCAACTTTGGTTCTCATTGTAGAAGGATCGGACGCAATCATAGTCTTCATTGAGAGGCTACGTGTACATTGGAAGAAAGGCAAATGAGCTCGCGTTAGCGGTGACGGGATTAGTAAGTGATGCGCTTTTGTTCAGGACTAATTAGGCCGCTTTTCACGTCATTTTGCGCGTGAAAGATAGAAGATTTTGGGTAGCGTCTACGCCAGCGTTGTGATCGTGGATGCGATTTGAGATCGCGACTAGTCTGCGTCTAAGAATCGCTTTCAAAAATGTCTTAAAAGGATTGGAATTGGAAATGTTTACTGGTTTGTACTAGGAATTGCTGCAGAAAGTTGTGAATGCGGATTGAAATTGGAAGTGTTTACTGGTTTTGTGTGAGGCATTACTATTGAAAGTTTTTAATGCAGATTGCAATTAAAAGTATTGAAATAATTCGAATGAGAAATTGCAGTAAAATATTGTGAATGCAGATTGCAATCAGAGACTGCAAACGAGAATTACAATTAAAAATTTAATGTTGGAGTACGATTAACAATTTCAATTTCGGATTACGATTAGTGATTAGGAATAATTATGGCAATGATAAATTAGGAATACAGCTCAAAATTGAATATTTCTACCATCGACTGTGGAAAGATAATTGCGAAAACGGATTAATCATAATCTTCAATTGCTATCTAAGATTGCGATTGATATTTTAAATCTGAAAATTAATATTTAGACTAAAATCAAATATGACAGCGATGGATTGCGATCTGAAATAATATTTAACTGAAATTGCGATGATAATAATAACTGAGAATGCAATATCTGATAACGATTAAGCTTTGCAGTCAAACAATAAGATTGTAGATTGCAATCTAGAATTATTACAATGAATTAGACTAAAAAAAATGATAATGCATTTTTTGCGAAATAATTTTTGCAGTTTAGAAAAGTTGCACATGCATCACATTTTGAAAAAAATATTTGGGGGAGCACAGGAAAGAGAAATAGTCTTGTGCATTTTAAAAATTTACTTCTCTAACACCTTTAATAAAAAGTAGCATGTGAAAAAGTACATAGTTTAAAGCTACTGTTCTCTCACTCACAACAGAAAAATATAAGTGGAAAAGGACTTTTAATTGTAAATAAATAGGAAAAGGGCTTTAACTGCCAAGTAAAAAATCGGACAAAAATCAACATTCAGTACATTTAATATCGAACGCAACTGTCACATATAAAACCGGGCAAAAATCAACATTCAGTACATTTAATATCGAACATAAATGTCTAGTACAAAACCGGACAAAATCAACATTCAATTCATTAAATATCGAAAGTCACTGCAGTGTACAAAATCGGACAAAAATCAACATTCAGTACATTTAATATCGGACATAACATGTCATGTACAAAACCGGACAAAAATCAACATTCAATTCATTAAATATCGAAAGTCACTGTAGTGTACAAAATCGGACAAAAATCAACATTCAGTACATTTAATATCGAACATAACTGTCACGTACAAAACCTAGCAAAAATCAACATTCAATTCATTTAATAGTGTACATAACTGATGCTCAACAACACATATCAGTCGTGTGTATAAACTGTACCAGAGGGGAAATATGATAATTTAGGAGCGTTGGTAAAAAATAAAAGAAATAGTAATAGAGTGATAAAAAGAAATAGTAATAAAATTAAGAGCAGTTGATACCGTTCAGGGTGAGCAATTCCGAGGGATTTTAAGAAGAGCAAAATTTTACGATCAAATCGAGGCATCCAAAGAAAGAATAAACAGAGGGTGTCAACTAGATGTCTTTTCATTCCTTTAAACATTTTTTGTGTTAATAAGCATTTACGCAATTAATTTTATCCCCGTAAGCAGTTCATTTGAGCCTGATTTTGAAACGATTTAGTCATCGCGGCCAGCACAGCCGGCACCGTAAGTCTAGAAATCTTTTAATTGTTTAAACATTTTCGGAGTCTAATTTGCATTTTCTAGTTTATTTTTTCCATCTAAGCTGTTTCCCTGAGCCGGATTTCGAAATGATTTACGTCATCTGGGCCGGCAGCGTAAGTCCATCTGGGAGAATTGACAGTGGAAGCTGCACCCGAGCCTAACTTTTTCGCCGCCTGTATGCATGTTTTTTGCCGCCTAAGTGATTTAATCGCTTAAATCGCTTAGGCGGCGAAAAACATGCATAAAGGCAGTGAAAAAGTTACACTGGGCCCGCTGCAACGACGTAGTTTAAAAATAAAGCCCTTGTTAACAAAAGCTTTACCTAAATGCAAAAGTTATAGGTGTACATTACAGACACCAGTCCACGTGCATGCTCACGCACTTCCATTGAAATGCTTCGAGTTTCTGCTTCAGCTGATTTCCTATCGAAACAAGCTTTGTCATGATCGCATTGAGAATCGGTTCCAGTTTTTATTTTACAGAGAAAGACTCTCAGGTTTTTTCAACTGGAAACCGATTTACATGATTTCACGTTGATGTCATTTAAATTTGTGCAGTTTCATGTCCCTAAGTTATTGAGTTTTAGAGGAATTTGTGCGTATTTTTTTAAGAAGGCCCTTTCCTAAATGCAAATTATTGAAATTAACATATTTTACAACTGAGCGAACGCTGATCGAGGGCTTGTATTCTTTAGAAAACTTTCGCGCACAGAAAGTTTTAATATTACGAGCAAATAAAATATAGGGTCAGGAATTCTGAAATTTGAAACTGTTGTTGAGATGTTCTGGCGTATAAACGTAAATCTGATGAATATTTAATAAATGAAAAACTAAAAGCGCATAGTTTATAAATACCTCCACGCTGCTCTGGAGATGTAACTGTATATCTGAATTAAAGGTGCTGATTTTAAATATGCAGAACGGTATTGAAAAAACAGACGCACTGGCTAGCAAGCACACCAGTGTTGTCGAGTATGAAGATGAAAAAATATCTCTTCTCATTTTGTGAAATAGAGCGTGGCAGATCTTAACTGTTTCAATCGGATGTTTAAGTATTTGTAGTGGCAAGACTTACTTGTAATCTTTAAAATATATCATTGCCTTCGCCTCAGTCAATTTTTTTATTCAGAATTGGGTCAAATTAAAGGATAAAGAAGGATTTTTACTCATCTTTAACGCTACGTAGACCATAGCATCTGAGTAAACATCTAGATGCAAAGTCTAGCTTTGCTCTTGTAGGGTAATATCTAAAAAAATTTACACCAAATAAACCAAATTTAAAACTAGTCTCGCTCAAAATTCAGACAGGGTAGAAAAACGTAAAAGCCAATCTTTCCCGACGCTTTATCATATCCCGAGTTACTTTCATCATTTATAGAGACTGTCATAACTGTATTAGGAAGTGTTTGAAGAAGAAAGATTGAGCCGATTTTGATGGAGCCTCGTTTTGATAGGGAAATGGAGTAGCACCTCTTCTTTTATTTCTCGGCTCTCAGACGAAGCGGAAAGCTCTAGAAGTCGAGGCACTTATAAGGAATCGATTGTTTCTAATTTGATCTAATGGCCCTTGTCAGAGAAGAGGGGATTGAATGAAACCTCTCCTCGAAATTGATGGGGTGAGCGCCTGCAACAGCGACCTTCCATATAGGGTCCCTGGACACACGTGTTCTCTGAGAGGTTGTGGGGATTATTTAAGTCTCGATTGCGCTGACGCCGAACTGGCTAAAGGTTACGTGAGTCCCTCGGGCACACTGCCAGGTGGCTTGGGATCGCTTAAGTGTTATGGAACTACGACGGAAATGGTTCAGAGTGTCTCAAAGGCTCACGTGAACGTAATTGGGAGCCATTCATGTGCCAATATTGAATCCAGCTGAATTACTTCGAAAATAACAAGCTTCTAAGACCCTTTAGGAGGTATTTACTGTATGTATCACATGATGTTTATGGGGATAAGGCGAAAGCGATTTTTGTATTCCAAGAGATTCTCTGGCTTATGTTGTGGTGACGTGTCACTAAGTGTCGCTATTCTTCTTGCAAGAAAGTTTCTATGAATTTCAAAGCACATGAGAGTCGGTGTGAGGTAGTTAGGGATTAGTTAAATATCAGCAGAGTTTTAACAGAGACGAATCTGTGGCCCTAGCACTTCCTGGTATTCACTTAAGGGAATTAGCTAAACGTGAACGGAGTTTCTGAAAGGACGAATCTGTAGTCCTACAAATTCTTCGAACTCAATTAAGGTGATTAGAGCCAACAGAGACAGTCAACAGAGGGCAAGTTGAAATTAATGTCAACAGAGTTTCAACTTGGATATCAGTAACCCATAAAATAACAAGATTTCATGTGATGCAGTTAGGGATCTGTTAAATCTCAACAGAGTTACAGCAGACATGGATCCGTGGCCCAGAAATTTTTAAACCTCAATCAAGGTCGTAAGGGATCAATTTAGTTTGATTTCTATAAGGATTCTACGAGGATGTAGAAGCACGAAATACAAGAACTTACGTGAAACACTTGTTGATCTGTTAAATTTTAACAGAATTTAAAAAGCGTTAGATTTGTGTCCTTACAAATTACTCGAAATATCACGGTATATAGTTAGAGATTTATTAATATGAATTTCAGTAAAATATCTACAAATATGATTCTCAGTAATGACAGCTTATAATTCACATGATGATCAAGCTAGGGATTAATAATAATACTCATAAAGATAATAATGCTTATTATGAACAAACACGAGATGATTTAGAAAACTCATACTGATAACAAAAGTATTTACGATAATAAAAGTCACTGTGAACAAGCTGAAGATTACTCTAGCGTCAATAAATGAAGTCTGCATGAAAACTTATCGTATTCCATCAATTACTTTGAGATTTGTGGGGAGTGTCATCAAGGTCTTTGGTACTAATTGGGTTATTATTTACAGTGTCTTTAACATGAAATAAGTTCCATGTATATATGGAGGGGCATTAATCCGGGTTTTAGAGCTGCTGCTATAATAATAGAAGTAATTAGGCGTCAATGAAGTGTTAATAGGACTTATAAAAAGGGACCAAGAGTTGTATGAAAGCTGGTTTTGGTTAATGAAAACCCTGCCTAGTACTCAGATCACTTTCGTCTCTTTGCAATGACTACACAA
Source organism: Morinoia aosen (assembly GCA_030386875.1). Taxonomy (NCBI): domain Eukaryota; kingdom Metazoa; phylum Arthropoda; class Malacostraca; order Amphipoda; family Talitridae; genus Morinoia; species Morinoia aosen. The sequence continues at coordinate 60,995,151 of CM059579.1, read as the reverse complement.
AAGTACTCCCAAGGTGCGTCCATGTTTTATATATTTACGAAATGTGTGTATATACAAATATGTATAGATACATGTATCGTGTGAATGTACATATGTATATACAGGTATATATAGATGTATATACATGTATATATATGTATATATATTTATATATATCAATATTTTTGCATATATGTATGTGTTGAAATTAAAAAAAACAGATACGACTTTTTTCATAAATTAATTCTCCTGCTTATCACCTAAACATGATTGGGATCTGACGGTATGGGATGTGGGCGTGGTTACTTGGGTTTTTTCTTATGCTGCCTATTTATTACATCCTTTTTTATTCTGTATTCTATTTTTATTTAATTCTGATCCTGCATATGTCATACCCATGTTACGGTATGCAAAAAATTGTTTCCCATTTAAAGTACGTTGGTTGAAAAAAAATGTATTAGTCACAAAAAGATGGGCTGAGTCTTATCCGTGGTCGAACTTCATTTTTTGCTACCAAATAAGCGTTTTATTGTCGACCTTTTAATTGACGCGTTGCGGGTCAATTAAAAGGTCAGAGTGAGCTACACTTCATCATGACTTCCGAAATTTTTTTTCCTGAATGCATTCCCAGTTATTTTTTGGGGTAGGAAAAGACAAACAGATATCGTACATTTACATGATGAATTTTTGAAAATATTGGCTATTTTGAGAAATAATTAATTCCCAAAATATTCTTCGAAGATCTTCCATTTTGAAAAATAAGCAGAGTTCTCATACTGAATTTAAGAACCCGATAATTTTTCTGCTGCTCCGTACATGGTGCCATGAAATGCCGATCAGTCATTTAACTAATATTCTGCTGGGGTAATATAGTGCACTAATATTCTTTTTCGCGACGGTACTGAGGTCTTTCGTATTAAATAATATAGCAGGTAAATGTTTCCTGTATTCTAAATATAGAAACAAATTATTTTGTGTTTTTAAAACCATAAACAAAAGTAATACGCACGAAGTAAGTTAAAATCAAGGCCTTCTATATGATAGCAGCGAGCAGCTGGACTTTTTACAGTCTTTGACAGAAGACAAGAAAGGATTAAAGTTTCAAAGACTGCTCACTTGTTCCGACAGGCCACTGGCATATCCCAGCTTAGCTGATGCGACCGTGTATTGAAATCGCGAACTCGGCCTTTCGGATATTCCATGAATTTATTTCCATTTATATGAAGAAGAATGATTTGCGTTTGTTTTACTCATAGAATAAATGTTTTCAATTTGTTCTGTCCTACTTTTTAGTTACAGAAAGGAAGAGGCTGTCTGTTCAAAAATCGATACGACGGCGGCAAGTTGAAAAGCGCTAAATTCATTATTTAACCTAGTCTTTAGGTGTTATGTTACGAACTAAAAATTTATCATTTTCTGAACATATATCATCGTTAATCATATTAACGCTATCAACATTTTTTGTAACACGATGCAGATGACATTTCTTTCGCCCGTACAACTGAATTTGCGAACACTGAGTCAAGTCTACGGTAATTACTACAAGCATTTAAATATAGACATGAGGAAGTGAGCTTAAACTCTACGGACTTAACACCTGACATTTAGTTTACTTTGTCCTTCGATCACAACTTACTGACAGGTCAAAAAGATTTGTTTTTGGTATCAATAACCCGTGTTATTTAATAACTTTGAAACCGTATTATTGTTTTTAAAAACATGTGTCATTGAAGCAGTATGCATCCACGTTATTGCTACTAATAACCCGTGTTATTGAATGTCTCCGAAACCATGTTATTGTTATCAATAAACTGTGTCCTCGAAGTACTATGCAACGATGTTATTGTTATTAATCACTCTTGTCATTGAAATGCTAGGTATCTATGTTCTTGTTCTTAATATCCGGTGTTATTAAATACTACTAAACCAGGTTATTGTAATCAATCACCTGTGTTATTGAATTGATATCCAACCATGTTATTGGTATTAAAAACCTGTGGTATTGAAATATTATGCAACCATGTTATTGTTATTATTTACCCGTGTTATTGAAATGGTATCAAACAATATTATTGTTATTAATAATGCGTGTTATTGAAAATGGCCAGTAACGCTGCTTAAAGCTCAGCGACAACATGTCTCTTATTGGAGGAGATGCAATCCAGGCTTTTTATATTGTAGTTAAGTTCTTTTCATTAAATCTTCTATTGCGTAAGGAAAGTAAATCTACATGTTTACTGTAAAATATTAATACTTAGTGTTATATCCATGTCCTATAGATCATATGAGCATAAATAGGTTTGTTGTGTTTTGCGTGTTAATAACTAACTCAAGAAAAATTTAAGAGGAAGTTATGCCTGGGTCATAGATACGATCATCACAAGTTGTCAAAGTGTAATTCAAAGTGTAATTCAAAGTGTACTTCAAAGCGTAATTCAAAGTGTAATTAGTGCTATTTTACATTTACAAACTCATGGAAATTATTTACACTTCAGACATTTAAATGAGGCACGACGACATAGAATTCTGACCTGGCATTAGTGACAGCGTAAGAACACTGAGTTAGATATTAATGCCGCTCCAAAAACTCCTAAACTTTACTGAAGGAAAAACTGATTTGAAGTGAAATATTTTAACCATGATGAATTTAAATAGAAACTCACAATAATTTCGAGGGAAATTTTCACTTCATTGCGCTCCAATTCTAGAAAATAAGAGTACCGCAATGAATATTTCAAAGCCTGCCTACTACATCATTCATTTTCAAGACAGTTTCCCTTCAGCCAGCGCATCTGGTAAGACTTGCACCGAGTCAGCAATTTGAAACATTTCAGCGAAGGAAGGACGGTCATTCGAACCAATCAAAGTGAGATCCTGATCCCAAACGAGGGTTTTCAAAAGGTCGAGTAACTCTGTTGCCTCGAAATGGTCTTTAACGGACGCGGTAATTGGAGCAGGAGCATCAGTGATCTGGTTAGCGGGTCCGGGGACGGTGTGGCTCCTTATAAGTGAGTGAGCCTTGGCTGCACTGGCTCCTTATAAGTGAGTGAGCCTTGGCCGCACTGGCTCCTTATAAGTGAGTGAGCCTTGGCCGCACTGGCTCCTTATAAGTGGGTGAGCCTTGGCTGCACCAGCTCCTTATAAGTGAGTGAGCCTTGGCTGCACTGGCTCCTTATAAGTGAGTGAGCCTTGGCCGCACTGGCTCCTTATAAGTGAGTGAGCCTTGGCCGCACTGGCTCCTTATAAGTGGGTGAGCCTTGGCTGCACTAGCTCCTTATAAGTGAGTGAGCCTTGGCCGCACTGGCTTCTTATAAGTGAGTGAGCCTTGGCCGCACTGGCTCCTTATAAGTGAGTGAGTCTTGGATGCACTGGCTCCTTATAAGTGAGTGAGCCTTGGCTGCACTGGCTCCTTATAAGTGAGTGAGCCTTGGCCGCACTGGCTCCTTAAAAGTGAGAGAGCCGTGCCTTGGCTGCACTGACTCCTTATAAGTGAGTGAAGTGAGCCTTGTTTGCACTGGCTCCTTAAAAGTGAGAGAGCCGCACCTTGGCTGCACTACGCTGCACGGTTCTACTCACCTCAGATGAACAAGGGAGAGGCAAGTTATTTCCGTTCTCTTTGGGATTGGAGCGTTTATTTACCTCTAAATTATTGGTTCACGTAGAGGTTGGTGTTTTGATTTGTTAGTTCTCATGGAGTTATTGGTTATACTAGAGTTTTGGGTTATACTAGAGTTTTTGGTTATACTAAAGTTTTTGGTTATACTAGAGTTTTTGGTTCTACTAGAGTTTTTGGTTCTACTAGAGTTTTTGGTTATACTAGAGTTTTTGGTTATACCAGAGTTTTTGGTTATACCAGAGTTTTTGGTTCTACCAGAGTTTTTGGTTCTACAAGAGTTTTTGGTTCTACTAGAGTTTTTGGTTCTACTAGAGTTTTTGGTTCTACTAGAGTTTTTGGTTATACTAGAGTTTTTGGTTATACCAGAGTTTTTGGTTCTACCAGAGTTTTTGGTTCTACAAGAGTTTTTGGTTCTACTAGAGTTTTTGGTTCTATTAGAGTTTTTGGTTCTACTAAAGTTTTTGGTTCTATTAGAGTTTTTGGTTCTACTAGAGTTTTTGGTTCTACTAGAGTTTTTGGTTCTACTAGAGTTTTTGGTTCTACTAGAGTATTTGGTTCTACTAAAGTTTTTGGTTCTACTAGCGTTTTTGGTTATACCAGAGTTTTTGGTTCTACTAGAGTTTTTGGTTATACTAGAGTTTTTGGTTCTACTAGAGTTTTTGGTTATACTAGATTTTTGGTTATACTAGAGTTTTTGGATATACTAGAGTTTTTGGTTCTACTAGAGTTTTTGGTTCTACTAGAGTTTTTGGTTCTACTAGAGTTTTTGGTTCTACTAGAGTTTTTGGTTCTACTAAAGTTTTTGGTTCTACTAGAGTTTTTGGTTCTACTAGAGTTTTTGGTTATACCAGAGTTTTTGGTTCTACTAGAGTTTTTGGTTATACTAGAGTTTTTGGTTATACTAGATTTTTGGTTATACTAGAGTTTTTGGATATACTAGAGTTTTTGGTTCTACTAGAGTTTTTGGTTCTACTAGAGTTTTTGGTTCTACTAGAGTTTTTGGTTCTACTAGAGTTTTTGGTTATACCAGAGTTTTTGGTTCTACTAGAGTTTTTGGTTATACTAGAGTTTTTGGTTATACTAGAGTTTTTGGTTCTACTAGAGTTTTTGGTTATACTAGATTTTTGGTTATACTAGAGTTTTTGGATATACTAGAGTTTTTGGTTCTACTAGAGTTTTTGGTTCTACTAGAGTTTTTGGTTCTACTAGAGTTTTTGGTTCTACTTGAGTTTTTGGTTCTACTAGAGTTTTTGGTTCTAATAGAGTTTTTGGTTATACTAGAGTTTTAGGTTCTACTGAAGTTTTTGGTTCTACTAGAGTTTTTGGTTCTACTAGAATTTTTGGTTATACTAGAGTTTTTGGTTCTAATAGAGTTTTTGGTTCTACTAGAGTTTTTGGTTCTACTAGAGTTTTTGGTTCTACTTGAGTTTTTGGTTCTACTAGAGTTTTTGGTTCTAATAGAGTTTTTGGTTATACTAGAGTTTTAGGTTCTACTGAAGTTTTTGGTTCTACTAGAGTTTTTGGTTATACTAGAGTTTTTGGTTCTACTAAAGTTTTTTGTTCTACTAGAGTTTTTGGTTATACTAGAGTTTTAGGTTCTACTGAAGTTTTTGGTTCTACTAGAGTTTTTGGTTCTACTGAAGTTTTTGGTTCTACTAGAGTTTTTGGTTCTACTGAAGTTTTTGGTTCTACTAGAGTTTTTGGTTATACTAGAGTTTTTAGTTCTACTAGAGTTTTTGGTTATACTAGAGTTTTTGGTTCTACTAGAGTTTTTGGTTCTACTAGAGTTTTTGGTTCTACTGAAAATTTTGGTTCTACTAGAGTTTTTGATTTTACTAGAGTTTTTGGTTCTACTAGAGTTTTTGGTTATACTAGAGTTTTTGGTTATACTAGAGTTTTTGGTTCTACTACAGTTTTTGGTTCTACTGAAGTTTTTGGTTCTACTAGAGTTTTTGGTTATACTAGAGTTTTTGGTTCTACTAGAGTTTTTGGTTATACCAGAGTTTTTGGGTCTACTAAAGTTTTTGGTTCTACTAGAGTTTTTGGTTCTACCAGAGTTTTTGGTTCTACTAAAGTTTTTGGTTCTACTAGAGTTTTTGGTTATACTAGAGTTTTTGGTTATACTAGAGTTTTTGGTTATACAAGAGTTTTTGGTTCTACTAGAGTTTTTGGTTCTAATAGAGTTTTTGGTTCTACTAAAGTTTTTGGTTCTACTAGAGTTTTTGGTTATACCAGAGTTTTTGGTTCTACTAGAGTTTTTGGTTCTACTAGAGTATTTGGTTATACTAGAGTTTTTGGTTCTACTAGAGTTTTTGGTTCTACTAGAGTTTTTGGTTCTACTAGAGTTTTTGGTTATACTAGAGTTTTTGGTTATACTAGAGTTTTTGGTTCTACTAGAGTTTTTGGTTCTACTAGAGTTTTTGGTTCTACTAGAGTTTTTGGTTATACTAGAGTTTTTGGTTATACTAGAGTTTTTGGTTATGCTAGAGTTTTTGGTTCTACTAGAGTTTTTGGTTCTACTAGAGTTTTTGGTTATACTAGAGTTTTTGGTTCTACTAGAGTTTTTGGTTCTACTAGAGTTTTTGGTTCTACTAGAGTTTTTGGTTCTACTAGAGTTTTTGGTTATACTAGAGTTTTTGGTTCTACTAGAGTTTTTGGTTCTACTAGAGTTTTTGGTTCTACTAGAGTTTTTGGTTATACTAGAGTTTTTGGTTATACTAGAGTTTTTGGTTATGCTAGAGTTTTTGGTTCTACTAGAGTTTTTGGTTCTACTAGAGTTTTTGGTTATACTAGAATTTTTGGTTCTACTAGTTTTTGGTTCTACTAGAGTTTTTGGTTATACTAGAGTTTTTGGTTATACTAGAGTTTTTGGTTATACTAGAGTTTTTGGTTCTACTAGAGTTTTTTGTTCTACTAGAGTTTTTGGTTCTACTAGAGTTTTTGGTTTTACTAGAGTTTTCGGTTCTACTAGAGTTTTTGGTTCTACTAAAGTTTTTGGTTCTACTAGAGTTTTTGGTTCTACTAGAGTTTTTGGTTCTACTAGAGATTTTGGTTCTACTAGAGTTTTTGGTTCTACTAGAGTTTTTGGTTCTACTAGAGTTTTTGGTTATACTAGAGTTTTTAGTTCTACTAGAGTTTTTGGTTATACTAGAGTTTTTGGTTCTACTAGAGTTTTTGGTTCTACTAGAGTTTTTGGTTCTACTTGAGTTTTTGGTTCTACTAGAGTTTTTGGTTCTACTAGAATTTTTGGTTATACTAGAGTTTTTGGTTCTACTAGAGTTTTTGGTTCTACCAGAGTTTTTGGTTCTACTAAAGTTTTTGGTTCTACTAGAGTTTTTGGTTATACTAGAGTTTTAGGTTCTACTGAAGTTTTTGGTTCTACTAGAGTTTTTGGTTCTACTGAAGTTTTTGGTTCTACTAGAGTTTTTGGTTATACTAGAGTTTTAGGTTCTACTGAAGTTTTTGGTTCTACTAGAGTTTTTGGTTATACTAGAGTTTTTGGTTCTACTAGAGTTGTTGGTTCTACTAGAGTTTTTGGTTATACTAGAATTTTTGGTTCTACTAGTTTTTGGTTCTACTAGAGTTTTTGGTTATACTAGAGTTTTTGGTTATACTAGAGTTTTTGGTTATACTAGAGTTTTTGGTTCTACTAGAGTTTTTAGTTCTACTAGAGTTTTTGGTTCTACTAGAGTTTTTGGTTCTACTAAAGTTTTTGGTTATACTAGAGTTTTTGGTTCTACTAGAGTTTTTGGTTATACAAGAGTTTTTGGTTCTACTAGAGTTTTTGGTTCTACTAGAGTTTTTGGTTATACCAGAGTTTTTGGTTATACCAGAGTTATTGGTTATACTAGAGTTTTTGGTTATACCAGAGTTTTTGGTTATACCAGAGTTTTTGGTTATACCAGAGTTTTTGGTTATACCAGAGTTTTTGGTTATACTAGAGTTTTTGGTTATACTAGAGTTTTTGGTTCTACTAGAGTTTTTGGTTATACTAGAGTTTTTGGTTATACTAGAGTTTTTGGTTCTACTAAAGTTTTTGGTTCTACTAGAGTTTTTGGTTCTACTAGAGTTTTTGGTTCTACTAGAGTTTTTGGTTATACCAGAGTTTTTGGTTCTACTAAAGTTTTTGGTTCTACTAGAGTTTTTGGTTCTACTGAAGTTTTTGGTTCTACTAGAGTTTTTGGTTATACTAGAGTTTTTAGTTCTACTAGAGTTTTTGGTTATACTAGAGTTTTTGGTTCTACTAGAGTTTTTGGTTCTACTAGAGTTTTTATTCTACTGAAAATTTTGGTTCTACTAGAGTTTTTGGTTTTACTAGAGTTTTTGGTTCTACTAGAGTTTTTGGTTCTACTAGAGTTTTTGGTTCTACTAAAGTTTTTGGTTATACTAGAGTTTTTGGTTCTACTAGAGTTTTTGGTTATACCAGAGTTTTTGGTTATACCAGAGTTTTTGGTTATACCAGAGTTATTGGTTATACTAGAGTTTTTGGTTATACTAGAGTTTTTGGTTCTACTAGAGTTTTTAGTTCTACTAGAGTTTTTGGTTCTACTAGAGTTTTTGGTTCTACTAAAGTTTTTGGTTATACTAGAGTTTTTGGTTCTACTAGAGTTTTTGGTTCTACTAGAGTTTTTGGTTATACAAGAGTTTTTGGTTATACCAGAGTTTTTGGTTATACCAGAGTTATTGGTTATACTAGAGTTTTTGGTTATACCAGAGTTTTTGGTTATACCAGAGTTTTTGGTTATACCAGAGTTTTTGGTTATACCAGAGTTTTTGGTTATACTAGAGTTTTTGGTTATACTAGAGTTTTTGGTTCTACTGAAGTTTTTGGTTATACTAGAGTTTTTGATTCTACTAGAGTTTTTGGTTATACCAGAGTTTTTGGTTCTACTAAAGTTTTTGGTTATACCAGAGTTATTGGTTATACTAGAGTTTTTGGTTCTACTAGAGTTTTTGGTTATACCAGAGTTTTTGGTTCTACTAGAGTTTTTGGTTATACTAGAGTTTTTGGTTATACTAGAGTTTTTGGTTCTACTAGAGTTTTTGGTTCTACTAGAGTTTTTGGTTATACCAGAGTTTTTGGTTCTACTAAAGTTTTTGGTTCTACTAGAGTTTTTGGTTCTACTAGAGTTTTTGGTTCTACTAGAGTTTTTGGTTATACCAGAGTTTTTGGTTCTACTAAAGTTTTTGGTTCTACTAGAGTTTTTGGTTCTACTAGAGTTTTTGGTTCTACTGAAGTTTTTGGTTCTACTAGAGTTTTTGGTTATACTAGAGTTTTTAGTTCTACTGAAGTTTTTGGTTCTACTGAAGTTTTTGGTTCTACTAAAGTTTTTGGTTCTACTAGAGTTTTTGGTTCTACTGAAGTTTTTGGTTCTACTAAAGTTTTTGGTTCTACTAGAGTTTTTGGTTCTACTGAAGTTTTTGGTTCTACTAGAGTTTTTGGTTCTACTAAAGTTTTTGGTTCTACTAAAGTTTTTGGTTCTACTAGAGTTTTTGGTTCTACTGAAGTTTTTGGTTCTACTAAAGTTTTTGGTTCTACTAGAGTTTTTGGTTCTACTGAAGTTTTTGGTTCTACTAGAGTTTTTGGTTATACTAGAGTTTTTAGTTCTACTAGAGTTTTTGGTTATACTAGAGTTTTTGGTTCTACTAGAGTTTTTGGTTATACTAGAGTTTTTAGTTCTACTAGAGTTTTTGGTTATACTAGAGTTTTTAGTTCTACTAGAGTTTTTGGTTATACTAGAGTTTTTGGTTCTACTGAAGTTTTTGGTTCTACTAGAGTTTTTGGTTATACTAGAGTTTTTAGTTCTACTAGAGTTTTTGGTTCTACTAGAGTTTTTGGTTATACTAGAGTTTTTAGTTCTACTAGAGTTTTTGGTTATACTAGAGTTTTTGGTTCTACTAGAGTTTTTGGTTCTACTAGAGTTTTTATTCTACTGAAAATTTTGGTTCTACTAGAGTTTTTGGTTATACCAGAGTTTTTGGTTCTACTAAAGTTTTTGGTTCTACTAGAGTTTTTGGTTCTACTAGAGTTTTTGGTTCTACTAGAGTTTTTGGTTATACCAGAGTTTTTGGTTCTACTAAAGTTTTTGGTTCTACTAGAGTTTTTGGTTCTACTGAAGTTTTTGGTTCTACTAGAGTTTTTGGTTATACTAGAGTTTTTAGTTCTACTAGAGTTTGTGGTTATACTAGAGTTTTTGGTTCTACTAGAGTTTTTGGTTCTACTAGAGTTTTTATTCTACTGAAAATTTTGGTTCTACTAGAGTTTTTGGTTTTACTAGAGTTTTTGGTTCTACTAGAGTTTTTGGTTATACTAGAGTTTTTGGTTATACTTGAGTTTTTGGTTCTACTACAGTTTTTGGTTCTACTGAAGTTTTTGGTTCTACTAGAGTTTTTGGTTCTACTAGAGTTTTTGGTTCTACTAAAGTTTTTGGTTCTACTAGAGTTTTTGGTTCTACTGAAGTTTTTGGTTCTACTAGAGTTTTTGGTTATACTAGAGTTTTTAGTTCTACTAGAGTTTTTGGTTATACTAGAGTTTTTGGTTCTACTAGAGTTTTTGGTTCTACTAGAGTTTTTATTCTACTGAAAATTTTGGTTCTACTAGAGTTTTTGGTTTTACTGAAGTTTTTGGTTCTACTAGAGTTTTTGGTTCTACTAGAGTTTTTGGTTTTACTAGAGTTTTTGGTTATACTAGAGTTTTTGGTTATACTAGAGTTTTTGGTTATACTAGAGTTTTTGGTTCTACTAGAGTTTTTATTCTACTGAAAATTTTGGTTCTACTAGAGTTTTTGGTTTTACTGAAGTTTTTGGTTCTACTAGAGTTTTTGGTTCTACTAGAGTTTTTGGTTTTACTAGAGTTTTTGGTTATACTAGAGTTTTTGGTTATACTAGAGTTTTTGGTTATACTAGAGTTTTTGGTTCTACTAGAGTTTTTGGTTATACCAGAGTTTTTGGTTCTACTAAAGTTTTTGGTTCTACTAGAGTTTTTGGTTCCACCAGAGTTTTTGGTTCTACTAAAGTTTTTGGTTCTACTAGAGTTTTTGGTTATACTAGAGTTTTTGGTTATACTAGAGTTTTTGGTTCTACTAGAGTTTTTGGTTCTAATAGAGTTTTTGGTTCTACTAAAGTTTTTGGTTCTACTAGAGTTTTTGGTTATACCAGAGTTTTTGGTTCTACTAGAGTTTTTGGTTCTACTAGAGTTTTTAGTTCTACTAGAGTTTTTGGTTATACTAGAGTTTTTGGTTATACTAGAGTTTTTGGTTCTACTAGAGTTTTTGGTTCTACTAGAGTTTTTGGTTCTACTAGAGTTTTTGGTTATACTAGAGTTTTTGGTTCTACTAGAGTTTTTGGTTCTACTAGAGTTTTTGGTTCTACTAGAGTTTTTGGTTCTACTAGAGTTTTTGGTTCTACTAGAGTTTTTGGTTCTACTAGAGTTTTTGGTTCTACTAGAGTTTTTGGTTCTACTAGAGTTTTTGGTTATACTAGAGTTTTTGGTTATACCAGAGTTTTTGGTTATACCAGAGTTATTGGTTATACCAGAGTTTTTGGTTCTACTAGAGTTTTTGGTTATACTAGAGTTTTTGGTTATACCAGAGTTTTTGGTTATACCAGAGTTATTGGTTATACCAGAGTTTTTGGTTCTACTAGAGTTTTTGGTTCTACTAAAGTTTTTGGTTATACTAGAGTTTTTGGTTCTACTAGAGTTTTTGGTTATACCAGAGTTATTGGTTCTACTAGAGTTTTTGGTTCTACTAGAGTTTTTGGTTCTACTAAAGTTTTTGGTTATACTAGAGTTTTTGGTTCTACTAAAGTTTTTGGTTCTACTAGAGTTTTTGGTTCTACTAGAGTTTTTGGTTCTACTAGAGTTTTTGGTTCTACTAGAGTTTTTGGTTCTACTAGAGTTTTTGGTTCTACTAGAGTTTTTGGTTATACTAGAGTTTTTGGTTCTACTAGAGTTTTTGGTTCTACTAGAGTTTTTGGTTATACCAGAGTTATTGGTTCTACTAGAGTTTTTGGTTCTACTAGAGTTTTTGGTTCTACTAAAGTTTTTGGTTATACTAGAGTTTTTGGTTCTACTAGAGTTTTTGGTTATACCAGAGTTTTTGGTTATACCAGAGTTTTTGGTTCTACTAGAGTTTTTGGTTATACTAGAGTTTTTGGTTCTACTAGAGTTTTTGGTTCTACTAAAGTTTTTGGTTATACTAGAGTTTTTGGTTCTACTAGAGTTTTTGGTTCTACTAGAGTTTTTGGTTCTACTAGAGTTTTTGGTTCTACTAGAGTTTTTGGTTATACTAGAGTTTTTGGTTCTACTAGAGTTTTTGGTTCTACTAGAGTTTTTGGTTCTACTAGAGTTTTTGGTTCTACTAGAGTTTTTGGTTCTACTAGAGTTTTTGGTTCTACTAGAGTTTTTGGTTCTACTAGAGTTTTTGGTTCTACTAGAGTTTTTGGTTATACTAGAGTTTTTGGTTATACCAGAGTTTTTGGTTATACCAGAGTTATTGGTTATACCAGAGTTTTTGGTTCTACTAGAGTTTTTGGTTATACTAGAGTTTTTGGTTATACCAGAGTTTTTGGTTATACCAGAGTTATTGGTTATACCAGAGTTTTTGGTTCTACTAGAGTTTTTGGTTCTACTAAAATTTTTGGTTATACTAGAGTTTTTGGTTCTACTAGAGTTTTTGGTTATACCAGAGTTATTGGTTCTACTAGAGTTTTTGGTTCTACTAGAGTTTTTGGTTCTACTAAAGTTTTTGGTTATACTAGAGTTTTTGGTTCTACTAGAGTTTTTGGTTATACCAGAGTTTTTGGTTATACCAGAGTTTTTGGTTATACCAGAGTTATTGGTTATACTAGAGTTTTTGGTTATACCAGAGTTTTTGGTTATACCAGAGTTTTTGGTTATACCAGAGTTTTTGGTTATACCAGAGTTATTGGTTATACTAGAGTTTTTGGTTATACTAGAGTTTTTGTTTCTACTAGAGTTTTTGGTTATACTAGAGTTTTTGGTTCTACTAGAGTCTTTAGTTATACCAGAGTTGCTGGTTATACCAGAGATTTTGGTTATACCAGAGTTATTGGTTATACTAGAGTTTTTGGTTCTACTAGAGTTTTTGGTTATACCAGAGTTTTTGGTTATACCAGAGTTTTTGCTTATACCAGAGTTTTTGGTTATACCAGAGTTTTTGGTTATACTAGAGTTATTGGTTATACCAGAGTTTTTGGTTCTACTAGAGTTTATGGTTATACCAGAGTTCTTGTTTATACCAGAGATTTTGGTTATACTAGAGTTATTGGTTCTACTAGAGTTTTTGGTTATACTAGAGTTTTTGGTTATACTAGAGTTTTTGGTTCTACTAGAGTTTTTGGTTCTAATAGAGTTTTTGGTTCTACTAAAGTTTTTGGTTCTACTAGAGTTTTTGGTTATACCAGAGTTTTTGGTTCTACTAGAGTTTTTGGTTCTACTAGAGTTTTTGGTTCTACTAGAGTTTTTGGTTATACTAGAGTTTTTGGTTATACTAGAATTTTTGGTTCTACTAGAGTTTTTGGTTCTACTAGAGTTTTTGGTTATACTAGAGTTTTTGGTTATACTAGAGTTTTTGGTTATACTAGAGTTTTTGGTTCTACTAGAGTTTTTGGTTCTACTAGTTTTTGGTTCTACTAGAGTTTTTGGTTATACTAGAATTTTTGGTTCTACTAGAGTTTTTGGTTCTACTAGAGTTTTTGGTTCTACTAGAGTTTTTGGTTATACTAGAGTTTTTGGTTATACTAGAGTTTTTGGTTCTACTAGAGTTTTTGGTTCTACTAGTTTTTGGTTCTACTAGAGTTTTTGGTTATACTAGAGTTTTTGGTTATACTAGAGTTTTTGGTTCTACTAGAGTTTTTGGTTCTACTAAAGTTTTTGGTTCTACTAGAGTTTTTGGTTCTACTAGAGTTTTTGGTTCTACTAGAGTTTTTATTTCTACAACAGTTTTTGGTTCTACTAGAGTTTTTGGTTCTACTAGAGTTTTTGGTTCTACTAGAGTTTTTGGTTCTACTAGAGTTTTTGGTTCTACTAGAGTTTTTGGTTCTACTAGAGTTTTTGGTTCTACTAGAGTTTTTGGTTCTACTAAAGTTTTTGGTTATACCAGAGTTTTTGGTTATACCAGAGTTTTTGGTTATACTAGAGTTTTTGGTTCTACTAGAGTTTTTGGTTCTACTAGAGTTTTTGGTTCTACTAGAGTTTTTGGTTCTACTAGAGTTTTTGGTTCTACTAAAGTTTTTGGTTATACCAGAGTTTTTGGTTATACCAGAGTTTTTGGTTCTACTAGAGTTTTTGGTTCTACTAGAGTTTTTGGTTCTACTAGAGTTTTTGGTTATACCAGAGTTTTTGGTTATACCAGAGTTTTTGGTCATACCAGAGTTTTTTGTTATACCAGAGTTATTGGTTATACTAGAGTTTTTGGTTATACCAGAGTTTTTGGTTATACCAGAGTTTTTGGTTATACCAGAGTTTTTGGTTATACTAGAGTTTTTGGTTATACTAGAGTTTTTGGTTCTACTAGAGTTTTTGGTTATACTAGAGTTTTTGGTTCTACTAGAGTCTTTAGTTATACCAGAGTTTCTGGTTATACCAGAGATTTTGGTTATACTAGAGTTATTGGTTATACTAGAGTTTTTGGTTCTACTAGAGTTTTTGGTTATACCAGAGTTTTTGGTTATACCAGAGTTTTTGCTTATACCAGAGTTTTTGGTTATACCAGAGTTTTTGGTTATACTAGAGTTATTGGTTATACCAGAGTTTTTGGTTCTACTAGAGTTTATGGTTATACCAGAGTTCTTGTTTATACCAGAGATTTTGGTTATACTGGAGTTATTGGTTATACTAGAGTTTTTGGTTATACCAGAGTTTTTGGTTATACTAGAGTTATTGGTTATACCAGAGTTTTTGGTTCTACTAGAGTTTTTGGTTCTACTAGAGTTTTTGGTTATACCAGAGTTTTTGGTTATACTAGAGTTTTTGGTTCTACTAGATTTTTGGTTATACCAGAGATTTTGGTTATATTAGAGTTATTGATTATACTAGAGATTTCGGTTCAACTAGAGTTTTCGGTTATACCAGAGTTTTTGGTTGTACTAGAGTTTTTGGTTCAACCAGAAATTAATGTATTTATTGATGATTTTCCAAAGTTATCCTTTCACACAAAGGTTGATGATTGAATACATTAGTTCTCAAATAATAAATGACTCTACTAAAGTTACAGCCCTAAAGAGAATAAAGTGTTTATTTTTTAGTTCTTAACATGCCATGACCATTAGCGCTTTGGCTCATTAGTTCTACTACAGCTTTTTAACTTTAATTTAAAAAAGCTCAAGTTCAATTTAAAAAGCTCAAGTTTAATTTAAAAAAGGTCAATTTCAATTTTAAAAAGCTCAAGTTTAATTTAAAAAAGGTCAGGTTCAATTTAAAAAAGCTCAAGTTTAATTTAAAAAAAGGTCAAGTTTAATTTAAAAAAGTTCAAGATTAATTTAAAAAAGTTCAAGGTCAATTTAAAAAAGCTCAAGTTTAATTTAAAAAAGCCCAAGTTTAATTTATATAAGATCAAGTTCAATTTAAAAAGTCCATCATTGATGCTTCTCAGCTTGAGAATAAAACCTCTTACAGAACATTTCTTACAGAACAGTACCTCCTACAGAACAGATCTGCACCTTCTCGAATCTTTGTATATTTACAGAATGAAACCTGCTCTCAATGACACCCAAAGTGCTTTCCCGCTTCATGTTGCCAATATGTAATTCAGTTTTTCCTTTATCTTTTACATATTTTTTACCGTTGTTTGTGTTTTTTCAAAGTTTAGGTTTTGTATATATACTACTTTAGGGCTTTAATTTCTCTTATTTGTTTTCGTTTTACGGAAATTTTCTTGCTGAAGATGGACAGTTAGTTAGAAACGTTCAGTTTTATTTGATCATTTTCAATAAAAATGACTTTACCTGTAGCGATTTTCGCCTTGCTTTTTAATTTAAAAAGTCTCAAAAAGTATTTAAAAAAGATGAATTTCAATTTTGGAAAGCTTATGTTTCTAAAATTTCATACTTATGTAATAATAATATAAGTAAAGTTCATTTGTCAGAAGGCATATTTATTTAAAAGTATTGGCCCTGAAAATAGAGTAAATCGAATGTCAGACTAGGCAAGCTGCTGTGATGGACTTAATTTGACATTCTTCAAGTTTTACCTATGAATCATTTGCTAAACAGATCATCGGTACTTATATCTATTGACAAAAATGATGCAAATAAGCTTTATGCAATAAGTAACTGTGGGACAATTAGCAATATACACTGACTGAAAAGTTGAAGCTCAGTAATGTTCAATTCTTCAGTCCGTGTAGTTTGCTAATTGTCCTACAGTTACTTATTACATGAAGTTTATTCGAACCATTTTTGTCAATAGTTAAAAGTACCGATGACCTGTTTAGCGAATGATTCATAGGTAAAACTTGAAGAATGTCAAATTGAGTACAAAATTACAGCAGCTTAGTTTGTCTGATATTCGATTTACTCTATTTTCAGTGCCAGTACTTTTAATTAAATATGCATCCTCATGAATAAACTTTAATTATACTATTATTATTACATAAGTATGCAATTTTAGAAACATAAGCTTTTCAAAATTGAAATTGACCCTTTTTTAAACATAGTCTGCTTGAGACTTTTCAATTAAACTTGATCTTTTTAAATTAAACTTGATCTTTTTTAAATTAAACTTGAGCTTTTTTAAATTAAACTTGATCTTTTTTAAATTAAACTTGATCTTTTTGATATTAAACTTGAGCTTTTTTAAATTGAACTTGACCTATTTTAAATTAAACTTGAGCTTTTTTAAATTGAACTTGGCCTTTTCTAAGTTAAACTTGAGCTTTTTTAAATTGAACTTGAGCTTTTTTAAATTAAAGTTAAAAAGCTGTAGTGATCGGCTTTACTAGAGCTATTGTTCTTCTAGTGATTGATTCTACTATAGCTATGGTGTTTCTTGAGATTGGTTCTACTAGAGCTATGGTTCTTCTAGTGATTGGCTTTACAAGAGTTATGGTTCTTCTAGAGATTTATTCTTCTAGAGTTATTGGTTTTACTACTGATTATTTATTAGTGATTGGTTCTTTACGAGTTGTTGGTTCTACTACAGCTTTTTAACTTTAATTTAAAAAAGCTCAAGTTCAATTTAAAAAAGCTCAAGTTTAATTTTAAAAAGGTCAAGTTCAATTTAAAAATGCTCAAGTTTAATTTAAAAAAAGTAAAGTTCAATTTAAAAAAGCTCAATTTTAATTTAAAAAAGATCAAGTTTAATTTAAAAAAGCTCAAGTTTAATTTTAAAAAGCTCAAGTTTAATTAAGAAAGATCAAGTTTAATATGAAAAGGTCAAGTTTAATTGAAGAAGTCTCCAGCAGACTATATTCAAAAAAGGGTCAATATTAATTTTGAAAAGCTTATGTTTCTAAAATTGCACACTTATGTAATAATAATAGTATAATTAAAGTTTATTCATGAGAATGCATATTCATTTAAAAGTACTGGTACTGAAAATAGAGTAAATCGAATATCAGACAAACTAAGCTGCTGTAATTTTGTACTCAATTTGACATTCTTCAAGTTTTACCTATGAATCATTTGCTAAACAGGTCATCGGTACTTATATCTATTGACAAAAATGGTTCGAATAAACTTCATGTAATAAGTAACTGTAGGACAATTAGCAAACTGCACGGACTGAAGAATTGAACATTACTGAGATTCAACTTTTCAGTCAGTGTATATTGCTAATTGTCCCACAGTTACTTATTGCATAAAGCTTATTTGCATCATTTTTGTCAATAGATATAAGTACCGATGATCTGTTTAGCAAATGATTCATAGGTAAAACTTGAAGAATGCCAAATTAAGTCCATCACAGCAGCTTACCTTGTCTGACATTCGATTTACTCTATTTTCAGGGCCAATACTTTTAAATAAATATGCCTTCTGACAAATAAACTTTACTTATATTATTATTACATAAGTAAGAAATTTTAGAAACCTAAGCTTTTCAAAATTAAAATTCATTTTTTGAAAATACTTAAAGAGACTTTTTAAATAAAAAAAACAAGGCGAAAATCGCTACACGTAAAGTCATTTTTATTAGAAATGATCAAATAAAACTGAACGTTTCGAACTAACTGTCCATCTTCAGCAAGAAAATTTCTGTAAAACGAAACCAAATAAGAGAAATAAAAGCACTAGAGTATTATACATAGAAAATCTAAACTTTGAAAAAACACAAACAACGGTAAAAAATATGTAAAAGATAAAGGAAAAACTGAATTACATATTGGCAACATGAAGCGGGAAAGCACTTTGGGTGTCATTGAGAGCAGGTTTCATTCTGTAAATATACAAAGATTCGAAAAGGTGCAGATCTGTTCTGTAGGAGGTACTGTTCTGTAAGAAGTGTTCTGTAAGAGGTTTCATTCTCAAGCTGAGAAGCATCAATGATGGACTTTTTAAATTAAACTTGATCTTTTTTAAATTAAACTTGAGCTTTTTTAAATTAAACTTGAGCTTGTTTAAATTGACCTTGAACTTTTTCAAATTAAACTTGAGCTTTTTTCAATTGAACTTGACCTTTTTTAAATTAAACTTGAGCTTTTTTAAATTGAACTTGACCTTTTTTAAATTAATCTTGAGCTTTTTTAAATTAAAGTTAAAAAGCTGTAGTGATTGGAGTTTAAACTGGGATTCAAACCCTTTAGGTAACGTGCGTTCAGACCTGAAAATCTAAGGAAGTTTGCTTGGGAGGTCTATTTAAATCATCGTAGTTATTAATCGTACTTAAATTTAATTATGCATAATATTATGGATATGTAAGGCTTCAATAATTTGAATATGCTTTTTTTACTCACATTATACAATACTTTAGTAGCTGGATAGAGATCTTCATTAGAGGGCTTGGAGCTGTGATGAATACGGAAATGGTTAAAAATGGAGCCTTGATACTACTTATGTGCATTTAACCGCTGCTTAAGGGTCATTCTAGTCAAGCCAATGTAACAGTTGTTAAGCGACATACATTCTCTCCTCATACATTTAAATTGATAAAAAACATTGGCCCTATCTAGATCCCCGACCGCAGGCATTGAAATATTGTTTTTTACAACAAGGTTACTGATTATGCGATTTTTGTCATAAATTAAAATTTTTAGTCTGGTATTACTCGCAACAGGCTTGACAAAAGTGCGTATTAAATTCTTAAAGACTCTTTCATCTATTTTGTAGTTAGGATGCATTTGATTTTCGTAAGAAATCTTGACGTAACTGGAACATACACTAGCATGGTTATCACCGTTTACAATTCTATTCAAAAAATTATTAATTTTGCAGTCAACAAGGGTTTTAGGGAAATCATTGTTTACCAGTAATCGTTTTATTCTAAGTACTTCTATGTGAAAATGTGCCCAACTACTGCACACTTTGTAAGCCCTATTCAAATGTGTAGAAATTACACCTTTCTTGTAGGTCTGTGGAGCTTCACAATCATAATTAATAGTTTCCCCTGCATGTGAAGGCTTAGTGTAAACTGATCTGTGAAAAGAAACTTCTGCTGCCTCAACAAGAACGTCCAAAAATGACAGCTTCCCCTCTACGCCGATTTCATATGTGAACGTCAAAAGTTCAAAACAGAGTTACCCATCATCAAAGCTCTTAGCGTTTTCAACTGATTAATACTATCCACCACCACAAAAATATCGTCAACATATCTACCATACATAAGTGGTTTCGTAAGCAAGGCGCTTAAGACCATGTTTTCCACAAAGCACATATAAAATTTCACAAACGTTGGTCCCAAAGGTGATCCCATAGCCACGCCATCCACCTGGCGGAACAAGTTGCCGTCAATGTGGCGAAACGTAGCGTCAGTTGTGCAAACGGTTAGAAGTTGCTTCAAGAGATGACGTGGGAACTGACGAGGTGCAGGAAGATTTTCACTCTTCTAAATGTAATCTAAAATTATTTCGATGGTAGCAACAACAGGAAAATTAGTAAAAAGAGATTCTACGTCCAACGAAGCTATCACTTCACATGGGTTCTTACCACGTAACAATGTAATAAATTCATCAGTTGACTTAAGAGCGGAATCTTGTAGAAGATACGGTGTTATTATTCGGTTTAAGGTCTTATCAACTAGATAGGTAACAGTAGGAAGAACTATTGAACTATTGAACTATTAGTAACGTGAACTATTTAAATTATTGAAGCCTTACATGTCCATAAACTCAAACCTTCCCTCGATGAAAATATGAACGATGTTTTTGCTCTTAAATTGTTCAAAACAACCACGCTGTAAATTGTTGGAACAATCGTTATGCATAATATTTTGAATTATGCTTCATATATAGGAAATAAATTACATACTCCAATTTTTCTTTTTACGACATGCAGCACAAAATACACCGTAATTTTATCTAGGAGATGCCTCACAAAATCTAACTTATTTTTTCGTGGTACATAACAAATGTTTTCCAGAGCCAATTTAAGGCACTTGATGCCCGTGTTGCGCGCATATCAACACGCATCTCATTATTGCAGCTCTGATGGCTCTGAATTTTTGTATAAAAACCGGACAGATGTTAAAATATTTTATCCATGATAGTAATACCAGTTATAATATAGTGATACCAGTAATAATAATATACGATAATTAATTCCACATTTCGTGCAATTACATAGCACTGGTAAGCACACATGGAAGCTTATCTTTGTGGATTCAATTTTCACCGAGGCTTGTTCAAAAATTGTGGTTACAATGTTATTTGTCGCTTTGGAAATTTCCCATCCCAAGTGGAAGTGAACGAAGATCATTTACATAGCGTGAACCTAATGTTAATGTTCACATGGAAAATAAATTCAGTGCTAATTTGTGCTAATAAAAATTTCTTGAGTTCGTCTGAAGTTTATCAAACGTTGAAAAAAACTGTCCGGAAAAAATGATTTCTGGCAAATCAATCCCTACTCTGCAGAAATATAGCAAACAAATTTAAAAGGTTGAAAATTATAATAAGGTGAGTGAATCGCATAGAGTTGACGATAACCCTTATTGTATTCAGACACAAGGTAATTTAAGGTGAGCTCATTGGGTGTACCATGACGAATTAAAGAAAACTCTCAGTGTATTCAGACACAAGGTAATTTAAGGTGAGCTCATTGGGTGTACCATGACGAATTAAAGAAAACTCTCAGTGTATTCAGACACAAGGTAATTTAGGGTGAGCTCATTGGGTGTACCATGACGAATTAAAGAAAACCCTCAGTGTATTCAGACGCGAGTACGTGTTATTGATATAGTAAAAGTCCCCGAAGCTCTCACCCGATCAGGAGGGACGCTTACGAAGACGCAAGCAAGTGATCCGTCTTAATTTAATTTGTTATCTAAATTGGAGACGCTTTCAAGAAGCTTCGTTCGTTTCATTTACCGTCCGTGAGTTCATTCATTTACGTTGTCTCCATTTCAATAATAGATTGCTTTGAGGAAGTACGTAATTCCTGATACTCTGTAAGTTTGATATTGGGTGTGCTAAGACATTAGCTCAAGTCTCTAAGCGCTTCTTGTTTTTTTTTGCTTCTGTAATCCTGAAAACGTGTTTATTTGATTGGTTGGTGTGATGTCCAATGAAAATCCTGCTTTCACTAACAGCTTAAAGATAATTTGCGTATACGATCTTCATTGGGAGTACATTCTGACATAAACATTTATTTTGTAAAAATATTTCTGAATCTCTTCTTTGCAAGTCTTACCATAAATAATGCATTGGACTTTTCAGCTAGATCAACTTATCTAAATTGGTGGTCTTTGCTCGCAATCTAAGCTGTAAAATTTTTATTCAAAGCATGTATAGCTGTGTACCCTAGAAATAGGTATTGCAAATCTAAACAGATTTCTTACAGATGCAGTTGAGGTTATCGTCGGTATTAGTATGACTGTCACAGTTATTCGTGCATTTGTCATAGTTATTCATACAATTATTACATATGTTCGAATATATGTATATATCAGATTTTCGTGCAGTTATCACATGTATTCGTTCAGGTGTTAAAATTATTTGAAAAAATATTACTGTTATTCCTACAATATTATCGGTTTTCGTGCACTTATCACTGTTATTTTTATATTTATCGCAGCTACTAGTAGAGATTTTACACTTACTACAGCTGATAATATTAAATCGTACAGCTGTCAATCATTCGTACTTCTAATTAATTAATTATGAAGTTAATAGCATCATTCGTTCAGTTGTTATTCGTTTCATCATAGCATCATTAATAGCATCATTCGTTTCAGTTACAGTTGATACATTTATTCGCACAGTTATCACAGTAACTTGTACAGTTATTAACGGTATTCGTGCAGCTATTGAAATATTCATTGTGTAGTTATTAGTATAATTTTTTCTGTTAACATAGTTATTTGTTGAGTTATTACAGTTATTGTAAATATAAATACAGTTCTTAGAACAGTTATTACAGAAAATCTCAGAGCTCGAATTTATTTGCCATATAATTACAGGTATTCGTGCAATTGTTCCAGTCATTTCTACAGTTATCTCAATTATTATCCCTGTTTACACAGTTTTTGGTATTGCTAATACGGTTTATCTTACAGTTATTACAGTTACTCGTATAGTTATTATAGTTACTCGCACAGTTATAATAGTTACTCGTACAGTTGTTACATATAATAACTGTACAGTAATAATAGTTACTCCTGCAGTTGTTATACATAATAACTGTACAGTTATAATAGTTACTCGTACAGTTGTTACATATAATAACTGTACAGTTATAATAGTTACTGGTCCAGAAGCTACTTACTGTTTCTTTAACGCTTTATTCTCAGCCCGTGGAACAGCTACTTAAAAGCGCACGTGCCTCTAAAAAACTGCAGCCTTTTTGATTAAATCGAATTTTCAAGATAATTTTTATTCACACTGAAAAATTCTAAAACGAATTTGTTTCATTTTTTGCGTTACTTACGGAAATTTTTTTATTTGGTTCAATGATTACCATGAGCTGAAGATCTAATGCGTATAATGGGCTAAAATAATATGAAATAATAATAATTTCAACCAATATCTAAAATAATAAAAATAATCAATTAAGACACAAAATAACATTCTGCTTGTCGTAATTAACAGGAAGATTTACTGAGCGGTTGATTATTTGGGAAGAATGAAATATTTCTTCCTGGTCAATTATTCATTTATTTTTTTATAGAATTTTAAAATTTATCCTTGATCAACATTCCTGCAAATCCGCTGATTTTGAATTTCGCATAGAATTTTAGTGTCAACCTCAATTTTCTTTTTCATGAATTCTGTTCAAGGAAAATGATTTTCCAAGGAACTCCTAGTGTCGGAATTTCTGAACTGTCCATGGAGCATAAAAAATTTCAAATATTCAAACAACGAAGCATGTGAACGAAAAGTGAGAGTACCAAAAATGTACCTCAAAATAAAGAGCAAAACCGGAAAGGCCTGAAAATCGGATAACTTAGAATATTTTCCGAAAAAATAAACATATCAACATATCCGAGGAAGAAAGAAGGTGGGGAAATTTCAGCAAAGCGAAAGTCTGAGCACTGAGCTGCTGGAAATGATTTGCATTAAAAAAGCGTCAACTTGCGAGAAATCTTAGTACGTTCATTTGGCACGCATTCATTACATGCATTAGATCCCGCCAGGCATTCTAATTAATGTTGCATTGTATTTTTTTTAGAATAGGGGGACGAGATAGTCTTCCTCATCACATGCCGCTCGAAGGAAGGGATAACTTCAGGTAAAGTGGGATTTTGAAGTAATCTTAACATTGAAGTCAAAGAAATATGGTCTGAGCCGGTTTGATAGCGTGCCAACTGGTTGTCATAAATGAATGCACATTATTGTTCCCTTCTAACTACGAAAAAATAAATAATTTAGCAAGGTTGATGAGCAGTGAAAAGATTTTCTCTCAGAGAACTATCCGTTCATCAAGTGTTGCTGGTATAAATAGTGAAGTTAAGCGTAATTATTTCTCGCGTTCCAAATTGCTGTTATGATTTTTTGTTCGATTGTACAGAAATCACTCAATGATTTTGCTACTGTTGATACCACAAAGTTCTATGCATTCTTGTTTGAGCTAAATCTGCCTCAAAATTTGTACGAAAACTAACATTGATTTTAATTTGAATCTTTATTTCTGTGTTAGCTTTATTTGTGAAATTTTTCTTCAAGACAAAAATACTTGCCTAAATATCCCGGTCTTATACTTTACTGCTTATGAAAAATTGACACACAGCTTATGTGACATTGACACATAACTGATGTAAAATTGACACAACTTTGGTAAAATTAGCACACATCTTATGTAAAATTGACACGTAACTTATATAAAATTGACAAACAACTTATGTAAAATTGACACACAACTTGTGTAAAATTGACCTACTTCTTATGTAAAATTGACACACAACTTATGTAAAATTGACACACAACTTATGTAAAATTGACACACAACTTGTGTAAAATTGACCTACTTCTTATGTAAAATTGACACACAACTTATGTAAAATTGACACACAACTTGAAATGGTGATGGAGCTGGACTCCGAAACGTTTTCTGAATAAACATAATTGATCTCATTGGAGATTTCTCGTTTCTAAGTTTTTAACGAGGAGCCACTCCTCCATTTGTGTGAGTATTAGAAGGAATTATAAACGATAATAAACACCCTGACTGTCGATATCTTTCGTTTGTAACTCAAAGTACAAGTTCGTTTTGAAGTTAACTATCCAGTTTTCAACTCACAAGCGCCTCGGTTGAGCCAACACGCCCCGATACTTCATCAAGGCACAAACGCCAATTTTATGACCTAAAATAGCCAATTTAACGATATTTTTTAAAAGAAAATTGAGCGAATCAACACGGCTTAAATGCCCATTTTGTGCCAATAACAGTGCCAATTTAACGTCATTTTTAAAGATTCATTCCCCGAAAGTTGCGCGAAACGAATTTGTTCAATCAGCGCCAACATGGCCGATGCCGGCCGTTTTCATTATTGCCGTCTGATTGAATTTACAAATCGAATATGAAGGAGTTTTTGATGACTGCAATGCTGCTCGATTTTCTGATTTGAATGAAAACTGGTTTCTACTGAAAGGAAAATTTTACTGAACTAAAATTCAAAATTTGAAATTTAAGCGTCCACGCGATTTGACCAACAAACACGACTGTGTGTCAAGTCCGAGGTACATCAGCCAACCTGTGGTAGTTATCTTGTCTGAAACGAAAACTTATTACAACTGAAATTGAGATTTATTACAACTGAAATTGAGATTCATTACAACTGAAATCGAGATTTATTACAACTGAAATTGAGATTTATTACAACTGAAATTGAGATTTATTACAACTGAAATTGAGATTTATTACAACTGAAATTGAGATTTATTACAACTGAAATTGAGATTTATTACAACTGAAATTGAGATTTATTACAACTGAAATTGAGATTTATTACAACTGAAATTGAGATTTATTACAACTGAAATTGAGATTTATTACAACTGAAATTGAGATTTATTACAACTGAAATTGAGATTTATTAAACTGAAATTGAGATTTATTACAACCGAAATTGAGATTTATTACAACTGAAATTGAGATTTATTACAACTGAAATTGAGATTTATTACAACTGAAATTGAGATTTATTACAACTGAAATTGAAATTTATTAAACTGAAATTGAGATTTATCACAACTGAAATTGAGATTTAATACAACTAAAATTGAGATTTATTACAACTGAAATTGAGATTTATTACAACTGAAATTGAGATTTATTACAACTGAAATTTAGATTTATTACAACTGAAATCGAGATTTATTACAACTGAAATTGAGATTTATTACAACTGAAATTGAGATTTATTACAACTGAAATTGAGATTTATTACAACTGAAATTGAAATTTATTAAACTGAAATTGAGTTTTATTACAACTGAAATTGAGATTTATTACAAATGAAATTGAGATTTATTACAACTGAAATTGAGATTTATTACAACTGAAATTGAAATTTATTAAACTGAAATTGAGATTTATTACAACTGAAATTGAGATTTAATACAACTAAAATTGAGATTTATTACAACTGGTATTGAGATTTATTACAACTGAAATTGAGATTTATTACAACTGAAATTGAGATTTATTACAACTGAAATTGAGATTTATTACAACTGAAATTGAGATTTATTACAACTGAAATTGAGATTTATTACAACTGAAATTGAGATTTATTACAACTGAAATTGAAATTTATCAAACTGAAATTGAGATTTATTACAACTGAAATTGAGATTTAATACAACTAAAATTGAGATTTATTACAACTGAAATTGAGATTTATTACAACTCAAATTGAGATTTATTACAATTGAAATTGAGATTTATTACAACTGAAATCGAGATTTATTACAACTGAAATTGAGATTTATTACAACTGAAATTGAGATTTATTACAACTGAAATTGAGATTTATTACAACTGAAATTGAAATTTATTAAACTGAAATTGAGATTTATTACAACTGAAATTGAGATTTAATACAACTAAAATTGAGATTTATTACAACTGAAATTGAGATTTATTAAAACTGAAATTGAGGTTTATTACAACGGAAATTGAGATTTATTACAACGGAAATTGAGATTTATTACAACTGAAATTGGGTTTATTACAACGGAAATTGAGATTTATTACAACGGAAATTGAGATTTATTACAACGGAAATTGAGATTTATTACAACGGAAATTGAGATTTATTACAACGGAAATTGAGATTTATTACAACGGAAATTGAGTTTATTACAACTGAAATGGAGATTTATTACAAAAGAAATTGAGATTTATTACATGTGAATAACACGCACTGCAGGTTTAAGTTATTTAATTTTATTGTGCTAGGCAAACAAATAAGCCTGATCGTTGGCTAAGAAAATCGTGCACAGGCACGATACCACTCGCTAGTGAGAGTTGGTTTTGAGGTTGCGCAGACTGTTACGCTAATTAGAAGATACAAGCGCTCTCGCGCTCTTGTGTCCTTGTGTCCTTCGGCCAGCAAGGGTTGGAAAGAGGTCTTCCTGGAGTCTTGACTCTGGTCTCGAGCAAAGGTAGAAGAGAGGTGAAAGGTTTACTGCACGAGGAGAGAGAGAAATTGAGATAATCAATTTGCCAAGTTAATTGGATGAAGGTGAATAGCTCTTCCAATGAAAATAATCACAAAAATCTGACACAAGCTCTCTTACCCTCTTAATGTTCGACGTTCGTGCAAAATGGCGTGCGTTACGTGACAAGGAACGAAGTTGCAGGAACAAAGGAAGGTGATTTGGCGGTGAAGTGCAGTTATACTGTAAAAGAAGGCTTAGGAGTAAAAATAGGGTAACAAGCGAGTTGGAGCATATAACTCACTGTGATTCAGAAATAATTAGTTGTATTTAAAGGTCGGTCGAAACTCACCTAAGGAATCTATCCTTAGTGAGGTTTCTCCTCTTTTAGTGGTAAGTACGGTGCAAGGCTCAAGTGGAGCAATAGAACACAGAAGATAATGAAGGCCTTAAAAATACCTTAAAGTAATTATTACTACCTAAGTTAAGCGTCGCCTCACAAGGAGGACGACAAAAGGCAAGTTAAGCGTCGCCTCACAAGGAGGACGACAAAAAGGTAAGTTAAGCGTCGCCTCACAAGGAGGACGACAAAAGGCAAGTTAAGCGTCGCCTCACAAGGAGGACGACAAAAAGGTAAGTTAAGCGTCGCCTCACAAGGAGGACGACAAAAGGTAAGTTAAGCGTCGCCTCACAAGGAGGACGATGGAAGGTAAGTTAAGCGTCGCCTCACAAGGAGGACGACAAAAGGCAAGTTAATAATAGCTAAGTTTAAACATTAATAATTAAGGACACCCTAATGAAAAAGATAACACAGAAGATATACATTAAGCAAGTTTTAGAGGAGAAAGGAGAGGATAGCACAAGAGGAACAGAATTGTTCGTCCTCTTGCTCAACCGCGGGCCTTGATGACAGCCCCGACGGAACTTCTCAGCACTCGTCTGTGTGCACAAATCTTAATATCCGCAGGCACAGGTGACACTGGGTGATTTTCAGTAGCGATAGTGAAGATGATCACGGCAATAATGGCAATAATGATAGTGGTAGCAATCGTAATAATCTTAAAATTAGGGACCAGTTCACGATCTCACCTCCGTCGCGCTCCAAACCTCAAGTGTGTGGTGAAACGAGGTCTAGACTGCTATGTTACGGAGGTAAGCGCACTGTATTTCTTATATACAACGGAAATTGATATTTATTACAACGGAAATTGAGATTTATTACAACTGAAATTGAGATTTATTACAACTGAAATAGAGATTTATTACAACGGAAATTGAGATTTATTACAACTGAAATTGAGATTCATTACAACTGAAATAGAGATTTATTACAACGGAAATTGAGATTTATTACAACGGAAATTGAGATTTATTACAACTGAAATTGAGATTTAATACAACTGAAATAGAGATTTACTACAACGGAAATTGAGATTTATTACAACTGAAATTGAGATTTATTACAACTGAAATTGAGATTTATTACAACTGAAATTGAGATTTATTACAACTGAAATAGAGGTTTATTACAACGGAAATTGACATTTATTACAACAAAAATTGAGATTTATTACAACTGAAATTGAGATTTATTACAACTGAAATTGAGATTTATTACAACTGAAATTGAGATTTATTAAAACTGAAATTGAGATTTATTACAACTGAAATTGAGATTTATTACAACTGAAATTGAGATTTATTACAACTAAATTGAGATTTATTTCAACTGAAATTGAGATTTAGTACAACTGAAATTGAAGTTAGGAATATTTATCTTAACGATCAGACTAATTATAAAATTTAGGGCAAGAACCACACCACAAAGCATATTATTTTTTCAAAAATTAAAAAAAAACATATTTGTGGTCATCTATAAGAACGTTTCGGGCCGAAACCCATCTTCAGCTAAGAAATCTGGAATGATACAAAAAGTCGTACGTAAAATAGAAAAACATGAGCCAGATATTTGAACAAAAAACATTTAAAAGCAAAAAATTTTCAAAAACAGACACGAAAACTGCACCAGCTACGCATCACAAAGGAACAAAAGACAAAACGCTTAAAAATAAAATCGAAGCTAACTATCCTAAGATCACAAAGGGACGGAAGGGCAAGTGATCACTGGAATTCGGTGAGAGTAACTGACTAACCAACTAAAAGTAGAGGATGCGCACTTTGCATGTCGTTGAGCTCAGGTTTGGATATATGAATATGCAGAGATTCTAATATTCTAAGTTTTATGGAAGAACTAGAGGAGCCAATGATAGAAAAGTCAGAGTCTGAGATTTTTACGTTATATTGAAAATCAGTGTGTGAACGGATCGAAGAGTGGGATGGGTGGCAAAGACGTGCACCTGTTCTATGACTGATTCCAACGTGCTCAGCTCGCCTAACGCGCAAAGTTCGGTTCGTAGAACCAACATATGCAGATGCACACTGTGCACAACGAAAACGATAAACTAAGCAAGAGCGGAGACACATTGGAATTTTGTCTTTGTAATGGAACAAAGAACCTATTGTATAAGAATTGACAGGGATGAGCTTGAGGGAAATTTGGGGAAAGTAGGTTGACACAAGTTGCAATAATTCACGTTTCAATTTTTCAGATTGCTGACCAAAGTATGGCATTGAAACATACATGTCCAATTTCGCAGCGGTCAAAGGCGTAGGATCAGCTTTGTGTATGCTATCCAGAAAATACCTAATTTTT
The DNA here is from genome assembly GCA_030386875.1 of Morinoia aosen. Classification (NCBI taxonomy): domain Eukaryota; kingdom Metazoa; phylum Arthropoda; class Malacostraca; order Amphipoda; family Talitridae; genus Morinoia; species Morinoia aosen. The sequence continues at coordinate 60,965,633 of CM059579.1, read as the reverse complement.
GATTCAACTAAATTAAGAGGAAAACCATTGTCAGTAAAAAAAGAACGTAAAAATTGAAGTTCAGCATGAAAAACCTCATATGTCGAGCAGATCTTATAAGCTCTAGATAGCAGAGTTTTAATTGCATTGATTTTAAATTTAAAAGAACAAAACTAAAAAAACTAGAACCAAGGCCAGAAAAAGAGGGTTTCCTAAACACAGAAGTTTCCAGCATGCCATTGCGCCTGGTGACCCTAGTATCTAAAAACGCTAACTGGTTGTTGCTTTCGCATTCCATGGTGAAATTAATTGAATCGTGTTTACTATTAAGATATTCAAGGAAGAGATGGGGATGAGAAGGGTCCTTAAACAAAACGAAACTATCATCGATGTATCTTGATGGTCTGGGGATGGGACTTCCCCTGGGGCCAACGTTTGCCAATCTTTTTATGAGCCATCACGAAAAGGCTTGGTTGCGGGATTGTCCTCAAGAGTTTGCCCCAGTATTTTATCAGAGATACATCGATGATAGTTTCGTTTTGTTTAAGGACCCCTCTCATCCCCATCTCTTCCTTGAATATCTTAATAGTAAACACGATTCAATTAATTTCACCATGGAATGCGAAAGCAACAACCAGTTAGCGTTTTTAGATACCATGGTCACCAGGCGCAATGGCACGCTGGAAACTTCTGTGTTTAGGAAACCCTCTTTTTCGGGCCTTGGTTCTAGTTTTTTTAGTTTTTGTTCTTTTAAATTTAAAATCAATGCAATTAAAACTCTGCTATCTAGAGCTTATAAGATCTGCTCGACATATGAGGTTTTTCATGCTGAACTTCAATTTTTACGTTCTTTTTTTACTGACAATGGTTTTCCTCTTAATTTAGTTGAATCAAAAATTAGGTATTTTCTGGATAGCATACACAAAGCTGATCCTACGCCTTTGACCGCTGCGAAATTGGATATGTATGTTTCAATGCCATACTTTGGTCAGCAATCTGAAAAATTGAAACGTGAATTATTGCAACTTGTGTCAACCTACTTTCCCCAAATTTCCCTCAAGCTCATCCCTGTCAATTCTTATACAATAGGTTCCTTGTTCCATTACAAAGACAAAATTCCAATGTGTCTCCGCTCTTGCTTAGTTTATCGTTTTCGTTGTGCACAGTGTGCATCTGCATATGTTGGTTCTACGAACCGAACTTTGCGCGTTAGGCGAGCTGAGCACGTTGGAATCAGTCATAGAACAGGTGCACGTCTTTGCCACCCATCCCACTCTTCGATCCGTTCACACACTGATTTTCAATGTAACGTTAAAATCTCAGACTCTGACTTTTCTATCATTGGCTCCTCTAGTTCTTCCATAAAACTTAGAATATTAGAATCTCTGCATATTCATAAATCCAAACCTGAGCTCAACGACATGCAAAGTGCGCATCCTCTACTTTTAGTTGGTTAGTCAGTAACTCTCACCGAATTCCAGTGATCACTTGCCCTTCCGTCCCTTTGTGATCTTAGGATAGTTAGCTTCGATTTTATTTTTAAGCGTTTTGTCTTTTGTTCCTTTGTGATGCGTAGCTGGTGCAGTTTTCGTGTCTGTTTTTAAAAAAATTTTTTGCTTGTAAATGTTTTTTGTTCAAATATCTGGCTCATGTTTTTCTATTTTACGTACGACTTTTTGTATCATTCCAGATTTCTTAGCTGAAGATGGGTTTCGGCCCTAAACGTTCTTATAGATGACCACATATACGTTTTTTTTTAATTTTTGAAAAAATACTATGCTTGGTGGTGTGGTTCTTGCCCTAAACTTTATAATTAACTGAAATTGAGATTTAGTACAACTGAAATTGAGATTTATTACAACTGAAATTGAGATTTAGTACAACTGAAATTGAGATTTCTCACAACTGAAATTGAAATTCATTACAACTGAAGTTGAACTTTATTACTACTGAAGTAAAATTTTCCAATTTAATAATCAGCAATTTTATAGACGATCATGAGCTGCATCCCTGGTATGTCAGTCAGTAAGTGTGAGTTACTGTGTCTGAAATTTAGACTTATATTAACTTTTAACTTCATTTTACTCACTCGCCTGCTTCTAAGTTATTACTTATTTTAACTTGAGAAAGTATCAGTTTCGGCTCCTGGTGCAATACCAATGTTAGTATTTGCAAAGACATAATTTTTGACCCACAACGATTTTTAAAATTAGGAAATGACATACAATTAGCATAGCTACCAACACGATAAAAGGCGCTTGAGAAGTTTCTACCAAATACGAAAGCAGTGACTTAGCGTGGAACAAAATTCCAGGCCGTTGACATGCAATGGATAATGCACAACAACTCATTTCTAATAAGCTTTAACATTTTTTACAACGCCAATTTTCAAAACTTTTTAGCACAATTATTTAAACGACATATTATGAACACCATCATTATTTCATAGTTCTAAGAAAAAATGTCGCAGTCATTGGTGGTATTTAGAACAGTGAAAACCCTTAACTGGCGCTGTTGTTTTTTTGTAACATGCCACGCTGTGTTGACATGTCCCTGCAACATGCCACGCTGTGTTGACATGTCCCTGCAACATGCCACGCTGTGTTGACATGTCCCTGCAACATGCTACGCTGTGTTGACATGTCCCTGCAACATGCTACGCTGTGTTGACATGTCCCTGCAACATGCTACGCTGTGTTGACATGTCCCTGCAACATGCCACGCTGTGTTGACATGTCCCTGCAACATGCCACGCAGTGTTGACATGTCCCTGCAACATGCTACGCTGTGTTGACATGTCCCTGCAACATGCCACGCTGTGTTGACATGTCCCTGCAACATGCTACGCTGTGTTGACATGTCCCTGCAACATGCCACGCTGTGTTGACATGTCCCTGCAACATGCCACGCTGTGTTGACATGTCCCTGCAACATGCCACGCTGTGTTGACATGTCCCTGCAACGTGCCACGCTGTGTTGACATGTCCCTGCAACATGCCACGCTGTGTTGACATGTCCCTGCAACATGCCACGCTGTGTTGACATGTCCCTGCAACAGGCTACGCTGTGTTGACATGTCCCTGCAACATGCCACGCTGTGTTGACATGTCCCTGCAACATGCTACGCTGTGTTGACATGTCCCTGCAACATGCCACGCTGTGTTGACATGTCCCTGCATTATGCTACGCTGTGTTGACATGTCCCTGCAACATGCCACGCTGTGTTGACATGTCCCTGCAACATGCCACGCTGTGTTGACATGTCCCTACAACATGCCACGCTGTGTTGACATGTCCCTGCAACATGCCACGCTGTGTTGACATGTCCCTGCAACATGCCACGCTGTGTTGACATGTCCCTGCAACAGGCTACGCTGTGTTGACATGTCCCTGCAACATGCCACGCTGTGTTGACATGTCCCTGCAACATGCTACGCTGTGTTGACATGTCCCTGCAACATGCTACGCTGTGTTGACATGTCCCTGCATTATGCTACGCTGTGTTGACATGTCACTGCAACATGCCACGCTGTGTTGACATGTCCCTGCAACATGCCACGCTGTGTTGACATGTCCCTACAACATGCCACGCTGTGTTGACATGTCCCTGCAACATGCCACGCTGTGTTGACATATCCCTGCAACATGCGACGCTGTGTTGACATGTCCCTGCAACATGCCACGCTGTGTTGACATGTTCCTGCAACATGCTACGCTGAGTTGACATGTCCCTGCAACATGCCACGCTGTGTTGACATGTCCCTGCAACATGCTACGCTGTGTTGACATGTCCCTGCAACATGCTACGCTGTGTTGACATGTCCCTGCAACATGCTACGCTGTGTTGACATGTCCCTGCAACATGCTACGCTGTGTTGACATGTCCCTGCAACATGCTACGCTGTGTTGACATGTCCCTGCAACATGCTACGCTGTGTTGACATGTCCCTGCAACGTGCCACGCTGTGTTGACATGTCGCTGCAACATGCTACGCTGTGTTGACATGTCCCTGCAACATGCTACGCTGTGTTGACATGTCCCTGCAACATGCTACGCGGTGTTGACATGTCCCTGCAACATGCTACGCTGTGTTGACATGTCCCTGCAACATGCTACGCTGTGTTGACATGTCCCTGCAACATGCCACGCTGTTTTGACATGTCCCTGCAACATGCTACGCTGTGTTGACATGTCCCTGCAACATGCTACGCTGTGTTGACATGTTCTTGCAACATGCCACGCTGTGTTGACATGTCCCTTCAACATGCTACGCTGTGTTGACATGTCCCTGCAACATGCCACGCGGTGTTGACATGTCCCTGCAACATGCTACGCTGTGTTGACATGTCCCTGCAACATGCCACGCTGTGTTGACATGTCCCTGCAACATGCTACGCGGTGTTGACATGTCCCTGCAACATGCTACGCTGTGTTGACATGTCCCTGCAACATGCAACGCTGTGTTGACATGTCCCTGCAACATGCTACGCTGTGTTGGCATGTCCCTGCAACATGCTACGCTGTGTTGACATGTCCCTGCAACATGCTACGCTGTGTTGACATGTCCCTGCAACATGCTACGCTGTGTTGACATGTCCCTGCAACATGCCACGCTGTGTTGACATGTCCCTGCAACATGCTACGCTGTGTTGACATGTCCCTGCAACATGCTACGCTGTGTTGACATGTCCCTGCAACATGCTACGCTGTGTTGACATGTCCCTGCAACATGCCACGCTGTGTTGACATGTCCCTGCAACATGCTACGCTGTGTTGACATGTCCCTGCAACATGCCACGCTGTGTTGACATGTCCCTGCAACATGCTACGCTGTGTTGACATGTCCCTGCAACATGCTACGCTGTGTTGACATGTCCCTGCAACATGCTACGCTGTGTTGACATGTCCCTGCAACATGCCACGCTGTGTTGACATGTCCCTGCAACATGCTACGCTGTGTTGACATGTCCCTGCAACATGCCACGCTGTGTTGAAATATCCCTGCAACATGCCACGCGGTGTTGACATGTCCCTGCAACATGCTACGCTGTGTTGACATGTCCTTGCAACATGCCACGCTGTGTTGACATGTCCCTGCAACATGCTACGCTGTGTTGACATGTCCCTGCAACATGCTACGCTGTGTTGACATGTCCCTGCAACATGCTACGCTGTGGTGACATGTCCCTGCAACATGCCACGCTGTGTTGACATGTCCCTGCAACATGCTACGCTGTGTTGACATGTCCCTGCAACATGCCACGCTGTGTTGACATGTCCCTGCAACATGCCACGCTGTGTTGACATGTCCCTGCAACATGCTTCGCTCTGTTGACATGTCCCTGCAACATGCTACGCTGTGTTGACATGTCCCTGCAACATGCCACGCTGTGTTGACATGTCCCTGCAACATGCCACGCTGTGTTGACATGTCCCTGCAACATGCTACGCTGTGTTGACATGTCCCTGCAACATGCTACGCTGTGTGGACATGTCCCTGCAACATGCTACGCTGTGTTGACATGTCCCTGCAACATGCCACGCTGTGTTGACATGTCCCTGCAACATGCTACGCTGTGTTGACATGTCCCTGCAACATGCTACGCTGTGTTGACATGTCCCTGCAACATGCCACGCTGTGTTGACATGTCCCTGCAACATGCTACGCTGTGTTGACATGTCCCTGCAACATGCTACGCTGTGTTGACATGTTCCTGCAACATGCCACGCTGTGTTGACATGTCCCTGCAACATGCTACGCTGTGTTGACATGTCCCTGCAACATGCCACGCTGTGTTGACATGTCCCTGCAACATGCTACGCTGTGTTGACATGTCCCTGCAACATGCCACGCTGTGTTGACATGTCCCTGCAACATGCTACGCTGTGTTGACATGTCCCTGCAACATGCTACGCTGTGTTGACATGTCCCTGCAACATGCCACGCTGTGTTGACATGTCCCTGCAACATGCTACGCTGTGTTGACATGTCCCAGCAACATGCTACGCTGTGTTGACATGTCCCTGCAACATGCTACGCTGTGTTGACATGTCCCTGCAACATGCCACGCTGTGTTGACATGTCCCTGCAACATGCCACGCTGTGTTGACATGTCCCTGCAACATGCTACGCGGTGTTGACATGTCCCTGCAACATGCTACGCTGTGTTGACATGTCCCTGCAACATGCAACGCTGTGTTGACATGTCCCTGCAACATGCTACGCTGTGTTGGCATGTCCCTGCAACATGCTACGCTGTGTTGACATGTCCCTGCAACATGCTACGCTGTGTTGACATGTCCCTGCAACATGCTACGCTGTGTTGACATGTCCCTGCAACATGCCACGCTGTGTTGACATGTCCCTGCAACATGCTACGCTGTGTTGACATGTCCCTGCAACATGCTACGCTGTGTTGACATGTCCCTGCAACATGCTACGCTGTGTTGACATGTCCCTGCAACATGCCACGCTGTTTTGACATGTCCCTGCAACATGCCACGCCTTGCTGACATGTCCCTGCAACATGCTACGCTGTGTTGACATGTCCCTGCAACATGCCACGCTGTGTTGACATGTCCCTGCAACATGCTACGCTGTGTTGACATGTCCCTGCAACATGCCACGCTGTGTTGACATGTCCCTGCAACATGCTACGCTGTGTTGACATGTCCCTGCAACATGCTACGCTGTGTTGACATGTCCCTGCAACATGCTACGCTGTGTTGACATGTCCCTGCAACATGCCACGCTGTGTTGACATGTCCCTGCAACATGCTACGCTGTGTTGAAATGTCCCTGCAACATGCTACGCTGTGTTGACATGTCCCTGCAACATGCTACGCTGTGTTGACATGTCCCTGCAACATGCCACGCTGTGTTGACATGTCCCTGCAACATGCTACGCTGTGTTGACATGTCCCTGCAACATGCCACGCTGTGTTGACATGTCCCTGCAACATGCCACGCGGTTTTGACATGTCCCTGCAACATGCTACGCTGTGTTGACATGTCCCTGCAACATGCCACGCTGTGTTGACATGTCCCTGCAACATGCTACGCTGTGTTGACATGTCCCTGCAACATGCTACGCTGTGTTGACATGTCTCTGCAACATGCCACGCTGTGTTGACATGTCCCTGCAACATGCTACGCTGTGTTGACATGTCCCTGCAACATGCTACGCTGTGTTGACATGTCCCTGCAGCATGCCACGCTGTGTTGACATGTCCCTGCAACATGCTACGCTCTGTTGACATGTCCCTGCAACATGCCACGCTGTGTTGACATGTCCCTGCAACATGCTACGCTGTGTTGACATGTCCCTGCAACATGCCACGCTGTGTTGACATGTCCCTGCAACATGCCACGCTGTGTTGACATGTCCCTGCAACATGCGACGCTGTGTTGACATGTCCCTGCAACATGCCACGCTGTGTTGACATGTTCCTGCAACATGCTACGCTGAGTTGACATGTCCCTGCAACATGCCACGCTGTGTTGACATGTCCCTGCAACATGCTACGCTGTGTTGACATGTCCCTGCAACATGCTACGCTGTGTTGACATGTCCCTGCAACATGCTACGCTGTGTTGACATGTCCCTGCAACATGCTACGCTGTGTTGACATGTCCCTGCAACATGCTACGCTGTGTTGACATGTCCCTGCAACATGCTACGCTGTGTTGACATGTCCCTGCAACGTGCCACGCTGTGTTGACATGTCGCTGCAACATGCTACGCTGTGTTGACATGTCCCTGCAACATGCTACGCTGTGTTGACATGTCCCTGCAACATGCTACGCGGTGTTGACATGTCCCTGCAACATGCTACGCTGTGTTGACATGTCCCTGCAACATGCTACGCTGTGTTGACATGTCGCTGCAACATGCCACGCTGTTTTGACATGTCCCTGCAACATGCTACGCTGTGTTGACATGTCCCTGCAACATGCTACGCTGTGTTGACATGCCCTTGCAACATGCCACGCTGTGTTGACATGTCCCTTCAACATGCTACGCTGTGTTGACATGTCCCTGCAACATGCCACGCGGTGTTGACATGTCCCTGCAACATGCTACGCTGTGTTGACATGTCCCTGCAACATGCAACGCTGTGTTGACATGTCCCTGCAACATGCTACGCTGTGTTGGCATGTCCCTGCAACATGCTACGCTGTGTTGACATGTCCCTGCAACATGCTACGCTGTGTTTACATGTCCCTGCAACATGCTACGCTGTGTTGACATGTCCCTGCAACATGCCACGCTGTGTTGACATGTCCCTGCAACATGCTACGCTGTGTTGACATGTCCCTGCAACATGCTACGCTGTGTTGACATGTCCCTGCAACATGCTACGCTGTGTTGACATGTCCCTGCAACATGCCACGCTGTGTTGACATGTCCCTGCAACATGCTACGCTGTGTTGACATGTCCCTGCAACATGCCACGCTGTGTTGACATGTCCCTGCAACATGCTACGCTGTGTTGACATGTCCCTGCAACATGCTACGCTGTGTTGACATGTCCCTGCAACATGCTACGCTGTGTTGACATGTCCCTGCAACATGCCACGCTGTGTTGACATGTCCCTGCAACATGCTACGCTGTGTTGACATGTCCCTGCAACATGCCACGCTGTGTTGAAATATCCCTGCAACATGCCACGCGGTGTTGACATGTCCCTGCAACATGTTACGCTGTGTTGACATGTCCTTGCAACATGCCACGCTGTGTTGACATGTCCCTGCAACATGCTACGCTGTGTTGACATGTCCCTGCAACATGCTACGCTGTGTTGACATGTCCCTGCAACATGCTACGCTGTGTTGACATGTCCCTGCAACATGCCACGCTGTGTTGACATGTCCCTGCAACATGCTACGCTGTGTTGACATGTCCCTGCAACATGCCACGCTGTGTTGACATGTCCCTGCAACATGCCACGCTGTGTTGACATGTCCCTGCAACATGCTTCGCTCTGTTGACATGTCCCTGCAACATGCTACGCTGTGTTGACATGTCCCTGCAACATGCCACGCTGTGTTGACATGTCCCTGCAACATGCCACGCTGTGTTGACATGTCCCTGCAACATGCTACGCTGTGTTGACATGTCCCTGCAACATGCTACGCTGTGTGGACATGTCCCTGCAACATGCTACGCTGTGTTGACATGTCCCTGCAACATGCCACGCTGTGTTGACATGTCCCTGCAACATGCTACGCTGTGTTGACATGTCCCTGCAACATGCTACGCTGTGTTGACATGTCCCTGCAACATGCCACGCTGTGTTGACATGTCCCTGCAACATGCTACGCTGTGTTGACATGTCCCCGCAACATGCTACGCTGTGTTGACATGTTCCTGCAACATGCCACGCTGTGTTGACATGTCCCTGCAACATGCTACGCTGTGTTGACATGTCCCTGCAACATGCCACGCTGTGTTGACATGTCCCTGCAACATGCTACGCTGTGTTGACATGTCCCTGCAACATGCTACGCTGTGTTGACATGTCCCTGCAACATGCTACGCTGTGTTGACATGTCCCTGCAACATGCCACGCTGTGTTGACATGTCCCTGCAACATGCTACGCTGTGTTGACATGTCCCTGCAACATGCTACGCTGTGTTGACATGTCCCTGCAACATGCCACGCTGTGTTGACATGTCCCTGCAACATGCTACGCTGTGTTGACATGTCCCAGCAACATGCTACGCTGTGTTGACATGTCCCTGCAACATGCTACGCTGTGTTGACATGTCCCTGCAACATGCCACGCTGTGTTGACATGTCCCTGCAACATGCCACGCTGTGTTGACATGTCCCTGCAACATGCTACGCGGTGTTGACATGTCCCTGCAACATGCTACGCTGTGTTGACATGTCCCTGCAACATGCAACGCTGTGTTGACATGTCCCTGCAACATGCTACGCTGTGTTGGCATGTCCCTGCAACATGCTACGCTGTGTTGACATGTCCCTGCAACATGCTACGCTGTGTTGACATGTCCCTGCAACATGCTACGCTGTGTTGACATGTCCCTGCAACATGCCACGCTGTGTTGACATGTCCCTGCAACATGCTACGCTGTGTTGACATGTCCCTGCAACATGCTACGCTGTGTTGACATGTCCCTGCAACATGCTACGCTGTGTTGACATGTCCCTGCAACATGCCACGCTGTGTTGACATGTCCCTGCAACATGCCACGCCTTGCTGACATGTCCCTGCAACATGCTACGCTGTGTTGACATGTCCCTGCAACATGCCACGCTGTGTTGACATGTCCCTGCAACATGCTACGCTGTGTTGACATGTCCCTGCAACATGCCACGCTGTGTTGACATGTCCCTGCAACATGCTACGCTGTGTTGACATGTCCCTGCAACATGCTACGCTGTGTTGACATGTCCCTGCAACATGCTACGCTGTGTTGACATGTCCCTGCAACATGCCACGCTGTGTTGACATGTCCCTGCAACATGCTACGCTGTGTTGACATGTCCCTGCAACATGCTACGCTGTGTTGACATGTCCCTGCAACATGCCACGCTGTGTTGACATGTCCCTGCAACATGCCACGCCTTGCTGACATGTCCCTGCAACATGCTACGCTGTGTTGACATGTCCATGCAACATGCCACGCTGTGTTGACATGTCCCTGCAACATGCTACGCTGTGTTGACATGTCCCTGCAACATGCTACGCTGTGTTGACATGTCCCTGCAACATGCTACGCTGTGTTGACATGTCCCTGCAACATGCTACGCTGTGTTGACATGTCCCTGCAACATGCTACGCTGTGTTGACATGTCCCTGCAACATGCCACGCTGTGTTGACATGTCCCTGCAACATGCTACGCTGTGTTGACATGTCCCTGCAACATGCTACGCTGTGTTGACATGTCCCTGCAACATGCTACGCTGTGTTGACATGTCCCTGCAACATGCCACGCTGTGTTGACATGTCCCTGCAACATGCTACGCTGTGTTGACATGTCCCTGCAACATGCCACGCTGTGTTGACATGTCCCTGCAACATGCCACGCGGTGTTGACATGTCCCTGCAACATGCTACGCTGTGTTGACATGTCCCTGCAACATGCCACGCTGTGTTGACATGTCCCTGCAACATGCTACGCTGTGTTGACATGTCCCTGCAACATGCTACGCTGTGTTGACATGTCTCTGCAACATGCCACGCTGTGTTGACATGTCCCTGCAACATGCTACGCTGTGTTGACATGTCCCTGCAACATGCTACGCTGTGTTGACATGTCCCTGCAACATGCCACGCTGTGTTGACATGTCCCTGCAACATGCTACGCTCTGTTGACATGTCCCTGCAACATGCCACGCTGTGTTGACATGTCCCTGCAACATGCTACGCTGTGTTGACATGTCCCTGCAACATGTCACGCTGTGTTGACATGTCCCTGCAACATGCCACGCTGTGTTGACATGTCCCTGCAACATGCCACGCAGTGTTGACATGTCCCTGCAGCATGCCACGCTGTGTTGACATGTCCCTGCAGCATGCCACGCTGCGTTGACATGTCCCTGCAATATGCCACGCTGTGTTGACATGTCCCTGAAATATGCCACGCTGTGTTGACATGTCCCTGCAACATGCTACGCTGTGTTGACGTGTCCCTTCAACATGCTACGCTGTTTTGACGTGTCCCTGCAACATGCCACGCTGTGTTGACATGTCCCTGCAACATGCTACGCTGTGTTGACATGTCCCTGCAACATGCCACGCTGTGTTGACATGTCCCTGCAACATGCCACGCTGTGTTGACATGTCCCTGCAACATGCCACGCTGTGTTGACATGTCCCTGCAACATGCTACGCTGTGTTGACGTGTCCCTTCAACATGCTACGCTGTTTTGACGTGTCCCTGCAACATGCCACGCTGTGTTGACATGTCCCTGCAACATGCTACGCTGTGTTGACGTGTCCCTTCAACATGCTACGCTGTTTTGACGTGTCCCTGCAACATGCCACGCTGTGTTGACATGTCCCTGCAACATGCTACGCTGTGTTGACATGTCCCTGCAACATGCTACGCTGTGTTGACATGTTCCTGCAACATGTCACGCTGTGTTGACATGTCCCTGCATTATGTTACGCGGTGTTGACATGTCCCTGCTGCATGCCCCGCTGTGTTGACATGTCCATGCATGTCACAACAGTTCGGAGACACCGAAGCTTCGGGCAGCCATAATTAAAGTTTCATTCTGATTTGGCACCTCACTCGTTGCGAGAAGTTATGTTTCTGTACATTTCTGATGCAAATTTTTGTTATGCATTGCGCTTATTTTTATTTCGACGTCTGGTTCTGTCTCTATTCTCTTTCAATCTCAACTGTTGCTTTAATTTTTGCTTCTACTCGCACGTCCGCTCCCATCCTCAAAATTTTTAGGACTGATCTAACTTTCGTTTTTGGACAACGTTTTCTCCTCTAACAATAACACGCGCAGTTTTGAAATACGGTGATAATCAACGCGCATTTCGTATTGAATAAGACTTTAATTTACGCATTTCTGAAACTGTTTTAGACTTTAGGCTATGATATTCTCATTTCTCACATTGTTACAATATTCTTCCCAACCACATGTTCACTTTCAACCAACAGGCTAGACAATCGATAAAAATTCCTGCGGAACGTATCTTGTACACCAGAGCAACCTTTCCGAAAGTCCTAACCAAAGCTGTTCAATTGCCATACAATGTTGTTGAACATGTAGAGTTGAAGCAACGCCATTGCGTTATTTAATATTCAATTCGAATGCATTCCAACGCATTCAAATGGAGGTAATAACGTCGGGGTTCACGTACCTTCAATATTCCACTAAGCGCAAACAAACAGAGCCTCTCAGCAGCGCTCCTCAGTTGCAAACGGAACATGAAATTAATCTTCTTAGAGACGGGCCCCCCACGTCTCAGCTGGCGGTCTGCGGGAGATAACATTCCAATTGATTCATGATTCTGAATAATTTCCAGTTACTGGTAGCGTCTGTCTCTCGTGAAACTCGGTGTGTTGCTTTTTGGAAGGAGTGGAAGACGGTAAGTTACTTTTTAAAGGAGTGCAAGATGAAGAGTTGCTTTTTGAAATGAGTGAAAGATGATGAGTCGCTCTTTGAAGAGAATGAAAGGTAGTGAGTTGTTTTTTGGAAAGAATGGGAGACGATGAGTTGCTTTTTGAAGAGAGTGAAAGATAATGAGCTTCTTATTTGAAGTGCCTGAAAGACTGTAAGTTGTTTTTCGAAAAGAATGGAAAACAATGAGTTACTTTTCGGAAAGAGTGAAAGACAATTAGTTGCTTTTTGAAGAGAGTGAAAGACTGTGAGTTACTTGAGTGTTCCTGTGGTAAACTATCGTTTACAGATGTTCGAAACAGGTGAGATTGGCTTGAATGTAAAGCTTAATTTCAACACAAAATCTAAATGAACACTTGGGCTTGCTAGTTTCATTCTCAGGTTCAAATTTTCAGAAAATCAACCCATGGCGTGAAAAAATTAGGGTCTTCTTTAAGCTTTTGCATCGTTAGTTTCCAAGCATCTGATAATTTCTCAAATTAAATGGATAACCTCAGAAACAATGAATATTTTGCATGAGTTGTGACTTCTTATTAATTTTGCATATTGACTTCTTGAATATGCAAATTCGTGTTCGTCCAAGCATAAGAATAAAAACATGATGAATTGTGTTCTATCAATATTAGGCCTTGTTTTTTACTCTTCCAATTTTTATCAATCTTTTTCAATTTAAATTATCGTCATTCATTGGTGGCTCTGTAATTGATTTAAAAAAATACTATAACTTTTTGTAGTAAAATGCCTTGACTAATGGATGTTTCTTTAACTTCAACGGTATTCCAGAGACACTTGAAAAAAAGACCTTCTAACTTTCCTCATCAGAAACAATGCCGAAAGAAATCAGTGGCCTGGTATCATCGATAGTAACGGACTCGCGAAAAAATACACCAAAAACTAGATAAATAAATATATATAAAAAAATGTATAGGGCTGACTGAAACGATAAATCTGAAACGGTTGACGATTGACGTGGTTGATTTGGGTTGAATTCAGTAAAAATTTGTTGGCTTAGAGGCTTCCTTCGACCGTTGTGTTACGGACCTCCATTTTCAGCAGTTGTATAACGGACCTCCATTTTCAGCAGTTGTATAATGGACCTCCATTTTCAGCAGTTGTATAACGGACCTCAATTTTCAACAGTTGTATAACGGACCTCCATTTTAAACCGTTGTATAACGGACCTCCATTTTCAACCGTTGTATAATGAACCTTCATTTGCAACCGTTGCATAAAGGACCACCGTTCTCTGTCATGTCCCATCGTTAAGCGAAGGTGTAGAGGCAAAATAATAAGAAAGCAAATCTCACTCATGAAATCTCAAAACCAATTTACACTACGAAGGTGAAGATATAAAAAGAGGATTAAAGTAAGTAACTCTTAGAAAATCTATATTATTTTGTACATATGTGTAGAATTACAGTATTTATTTTCAATCATTATTTATTTTCAATCATTATTTATATTCAATCATTATTTATTTTCAATCATTATTTATATTCAATCATTATTTATTTTCAATCATCATTTAATTTCAATCTATGCCTCTCTTTCTACACGTAGAAAGAGAGCTGGAGCAAACAACACCTCAGAAGTTATATAATACATTCCTTCCCCCTACCAAGGAAAAGCTGTTATACGAGAACTGAAGCAAACACCTAAAGAACTCTACACGAAAGTTCCCTGCCACTTCTAGCGCGAATGTTGCTCAATTGTCCATCGCAGATTTCAAATCTCAGCGGGGCCTTTTGCGCAACGTAATCAAATTAGGTAAAATTGGCTTGCAATTTATTGAAGACAATTAATTTTGGGATTTAGGGGAGCAAATTAGAGAGTAGAAGTCTGTCGGTGGGAAGGAGACAAAAATAACTTGTTTCCAAGTGGAGATCTGAAATTAAAATCTTGGGAACGCGTCGTGGAGTTCAAAGGCGAAGAATTCTATAGAATTTCATTTTCAACGTTCTCAGGTGAAAATTAGGCTCTGCGTTGGGGCTCTGTTTCTCTTTTGTGACTGGGCTGGGAGGGAGCTGGGAGGGAGCTGGGAGGGAGCTGGGAAGGAGCTGGAAGGGAGCTGGGAGGGAGCTGGGAGGGAGCTGGGAGGGAGCTGGGAGGGAGCCGGGAGGGAGCTGGGAGCTTCGGACTGAATTTCACACGTCAGACTAGAAGTTGAGATTAACTACCTCAGAAAGAAAGAAAAAGAAAACCCGTCGCTAATTTCCAACTAAGTTAATACACAATATGTGTGATATCACATGGGCTTTTAAAGATTTCTTAACATAAAGGTCCTTAGCTGATAAACAAACCCAGCGAGATTTACTATAGCCGTGTCAGGGGTTGATTGGGTTGTGAAGAGGAACAATGAAAATATATTCCCTTGGATATTTTATGCAAGGCAAGATGATTGAAAGCTTACAAATATTTTAAATACCGCTGGAGAAGAATTTTGATATTCTTTGCTATAAGTTAAAACGATAGAAGATGAGACGTGAAACGCTTTACTGAAACATGAAATAGCGTCCAAAAATGATTTTCAAGTTGTGAGAAAAGGTTAGGTAAAAATAATCTATAAAAAACAGATCACAACACACACATCTAAAACAAATAAATCCCGTCCTAAATGAATTGAAAGTTGTGAGAAAATTTTTTGTCAGAAGTTATTTGTACAAAGCAGAGCACAACACGCACGTCCAAAATAAATAAACAAACCCCTACACACAAAAATGAATTTCAGAGCTTTTTCATCATACTATGAGTGAGATGGTTTGTTTATGAATCCTAAACTTAGATTAAGATTATTTTAATTCATCTATTTATATTTTGGGATACAGAAACGTACAATGCTCACTGAAGTGACAATAAAATTATCATTGAAACAATAAATCTGTGAACTTGTTTTATTTACTGAACTATAGAGCTATTCCTGATAGAAAGTTCAGTGCCAATTCGTCGCAGAGCGTTTGGCTGATGCACCCGTCTTGACATTTAGTTTTTGTTTATTTTCGCAAAAAAATATAATACTTCATCCTTCATCGAACTGACGACTGTATTGCTCAGTGTAGTCGAAGGAAATAATTAAGAAAAAACAAAAAGTAAAGAATACTAAGAAAACGCAAAAATGAGCAAGTTTCTTCTTTTATGGCAGAATTTTTACAAAACGCATATTACAGTATACGAGCAACAAAAACATTTACGTTTCTCATCCTCTAGTTATTCTTTTCACTAACATCCACACGCAGGTACATGAGATAAAATAGAGACTCAGTGATAGATTGGTACAGCCTAAAAGTTTCAAATAGCAACAAACAAAATTCCTACACATAAATTACAAATGAACAAAGAATCCACTACAGATAGCTCTTGAAGGAAATTAAATTTGAAACTCATTTTCAGCACGTATTGAAAGGCATTCTGGCAAGTAATTATTTAATATGTTCCATGATTGACGGCTCTGTACAGGCTAAGTGTGAGGTCTTCGCAGTAGGGCAGCGAGGAATGAACAGAACTCATTAGAACAAGAACAGGCGCTTAGCGTCACTCAGTTTGAAATGCAGACCTCCCTGCAGCAGTGAGCTGATTTACGGCGAACTGTCGATCGTTGGGAACTGAAACTTGGAGCTGAGAAGTACTTCCGTGTTGGAAACTGGAGCTGGGAGCTGGAGAGTACTCAAGTGCTTGGAACTGGAGCTGGGAGCAGGAAAGCACTTCAGTGCTGGGAACTAAAGCTGGGAGCAGGAAAGTACTTCAGTGCCGGGAACTGGAGCTGGAAGCAGGAAAGTACTTCAGTGCCGGGAACTGGAGCTGGGAGCAGGAAAGCACTTCAGTGCTGGGAACTAAAGCTGGGAGCAGGAAAGTACTTCAGTGCTCGAAACTGGTTGGGAGCAGGAAAGCACTTCAGTGCTGGGAACTGGAGCTGGGAGCAGGAAAGCACTTCAGTGCTGGGAACTAAAGATGGGAGCCGGAAAGTACTTCAGTGCTGGGAACTAAAGCTGGGAGCAGGAAAGTACTTTAGTGCTGGGAACTGGAGTTGGGAGCAGGAAAGCACTTCAGTGCTGGGAACTGGAGCTGGGAGCAGGAAAGCACTTCAGTGCTGGGAACTAAAGCTGGGAGCAGGAAAGTACTTCAGTGCTGGGAACAGGAGTTGGGAGCAGGACCACTTCACTGCTGGGAACTAAAGCTGGGAGCAGGAAAGTACTTCAGTGCTGGGAACTGGAGTTGGGAGCAGGAAAGTACTTCAGTGCTGGGAACTAAAGCTGGGAGCAGGAAAGTACTTCAGTGCTGGGAACTGGAGTTGGGAGCAGGAAAGCACTTCAGTGCTGGGAACTGGAGCTGGGAGCAGGAAAGCACTTCAGTGCTGGGAACTAAAGCTGGGAGCAGGAAAGTACTTCTGTGCTGGGAACTGGAGCTGGGAGCAGGAAAGTACTTCAGTGCTGGGAACTGGAGTTAGGAGCAGGAAAGCACTTCAGTGCTGGGAACTAAAGCTGGGAGCAGGAAAGTACTTCAGTGCTGGGAACTAAAGCTGGGAGCAGGAAAGCACTTCCGTGCTGGGAACTGGAGCTGGGAGCAGGAAAGTACTTCAGTGCTGGGAACCAAAGCTGGGAGCAGCAAAGCACTCCAGTGCAGGGAACTAAAGCTGGGAGCAGGAAAGCACTTCAGTGCTGGGAACTAAAGCTGGGAGCAGGAAACCACTTCAGTGCTGGGAACTGGAGTTGGGAGCAGGAAAGCACTTCAGTGTTGGGAACTGGAGCTGGGAGCAGGAAAGCACTTCAGTGCTGGGAACTAAAGCTGGGAGCAGGAAAGTACTTCAGTGCTGGGAACTGGAGTTTGGAGCAGGAAAGCACTTCAGTGCTGGGAACTGGAGCTGGGAGCAGGGAAGCACTTCAGTGCTGGGAACTAAAGATGGGAGCTGAAAAGTACTTCAGTGCTGGGAACTGGAGTTGGGAGCAGGAAAGCACTTCAGTGCTGGGAACTGGACCTGGGAGCAGGAGAGCACTTCAGTGCTGGGAACTAAACCTGGGAGCAGGGAAGTACTTCAGTGCTGGAAACTGGATTTGGGAGCAGGAAAGCACTTCAGTGCTGGGAACTGGAGCTGGGAGCAGGGAAGTACTTCAGTGCTGGGAACTGGAGTTTGGAGCAAGAAAGCACTTCAGTGCTGGGAACTAAAGTTGGGAGCAGGAAAGTACTTCAGTGCTGGGAACTGGAGTTGGGAGCAGGAAAGTACTTCAGTGCTGGGAACTAAAGCTGGGAGCAGGAAAGTACTTCAGTGCTGGAAACTGGATTTGGGAGCAGGAAAGCACTTCAGTGCTGGGAGCTGGAGCTGGGAGCATGAAAGCACTTCAGTGCTGGGAACTAAAGCTGGGAGCAGGAAAGCACTTCAGTGCAGGGAGCTGGAGCTGGGAGCAGGAAAGCACTTCAGTGCTGCGAGCTAAAGCTGGGAGCAGGAAAGTACTTCAGTGCTGGGAACTGGAGATGGGAGCAGGAAAGCACTTCAGTGCTGGGAGCTGGAGCTGGGAGCATGAAAGCACTTCAGTGCTGGGAACTAAAGCTGAAGCAGGAAAGCACTTCAGTGCTGGGAACTAGAGTTGGGAGCAGGACAGCACTTCAGTGCTGGGAACTGGAGTTGGTAGCAGGAAAGCACTTCAATGCTTGGAACTGGAGTTGGGAGCAGGAAAGCACTTCAGTGCTGGGAACTGGAGTTGGGAGCAGGAAAGCACTTCAGTGCTGGGAACTGGAGTTGAGAGCAGGAAAGCACTTCAGTGCTGGGAACTGGAGTTGGTAGCAGGAAAGCACTTCAATGCTTGGAAATGGAGTTGGGAGCAGGAAAGCACTTCAGTGCTGGGAACTGGAGTTGGTAGCAGGAAAGCACTTCAATGCTTGGAACTGGAGTTGGGAGCAGGAAAGCACTTCAGTGCTGGGAACTGGAGTTGGGAGCAGGAAAGCACTTCAGTGCTGGGAACAGGAGTTGAGAGCAGGAAAGCACTTCAGTGCTGGGAACTGGAGTTGGTAGCAGGAAAGCACTTCAATGCTTGGAAATGGAGTTGGGAGCAGGAAAGCACTTCAGTGCTGGGAACAGGAGTTGAGAGCAGGAAAGCACTTCAGTGCTGGGAACAGGAGTTGGGAGCAGGAAAGCACTTCAATGCTTGGAAATGGAGTTGGGAGCAGGAAAGCACTTCAGTGCTGGGAACAGGAGTTGGGAGCAGGAAAGCACTTCAGTGCTGGGAACAGGAGTTGGGAGCAGGAAAGCACTTCAGTGCTGGGAACTAAAGCTGGGAGCAGGAATGTACTTCAGTGCTGGGAACTAAAGCTGGGAGCAGGAAAGCACTTCAGTGCTGGGAACTGGAGTTGAGAGCAGGAAAGCACTTTAGTGCTGGGAACTAATGCTGGGAGCAGGAAAGCACTGCCGTGCTGGGAACTGGAGCTGGGAGCAGGAAAGTACTTCAGTGCTGGGAACCAAAGCTGGGCGCTGGAAAGCACTTCAGTGCTGGGAACTGGAGTTGGGAGCAGGAAAGTACTTCAGTGCTGGGAACTAAAGCTGGGAGCAGGAAAGCACTTCCGTGCTGGGAACTGGAGCTGGGAGCAGGAAAGCACTTTAGTGCTGGGAACCAAAGCTGGGCGCAGGAAAGCACTTCAGTGCTGGGAACTAAAGCTGGGAGCTGGAAAGTACTTCAGTGCTGGGAACTAAAGCTGGGAGCAGGAAAGCACTTCAGTGCTGAGAACTGGAGTTGGGAGCAGGAAAGCACTTCAGTGCTGGGAACTGGAGCTGGGAGCAGGAAAGCACTTCAGTGCTGGGAACTAAAGCTGGGAGCAGGAAAGTACTTCAGGGCTCGAAACTGGAGTTGGGAGCAGGAAAGCACTTCAGTGCTGGGAACTGGAGCTGGGAGCAGGAAAGCACTTCAGTGCTGGGAACTAAAGATGGGAGCAGGAAAGTACTTCAGTGCTGGGAACTGGAGTTGGGAGCAGGAAAGCACTTCAGTGCTGGGAACTGGACCTGGGAGCAGGAGAGCACTTCAGTGCTGGGAACTAAAGCTGGGAGCAGGAAAGTACTTTAGTGCTGGGAACTGGAGTTGGGAGCAGGAAAGCACTTCAGTGCTGGGAACTGGAGCTGGGAGCAGGAAAGCACTTCAGTGCTGGGAACTAAAGCTGGGAGCAGGAAAGTACTTCAGTGCTGGGAACTGGAGTTGGGAGCAGGAAAGTACTTCAGTGCTGGGAACTGGAGCTGGGAGCAGGAAAGCACTTCAGTGCTGGGAACTAAAGCTGGGAGCAGGAAAGTACTTCAGTGCTGTTAACTAAAGCTGGGAGCAGGAAAGTACTTCAGTGCTGGGAACTGGAGTTGGGAGCAGGAAAGTACTTCAGTGCTGGGAACTAAAGCTGGGAGCAGGAAAGTACTTCAGTGCTGGGAACTGGAGTTGGGAGCAGGAAAGCACTTCAGTGCTGGGAACTGGAGCTGGGAGCAGGAAAGCACTTCAGTGCTGGGAACTAAACGTGGGAGCAGGAAAGTACTTCTGTGCTGGGAACTGGAGCTGGGAGCAGGAAAGTACTTCAGTGCTGGGAACTGGAGTTAGGAGCAGGAAAGCACTTCAGTGCTAGGAACTAAAGCTGGGAGCGGGAAAGTACTTCAGTGCTGGGAACTAAAGCTGGGAGCAGGAAAGCACTTCCGTGCTGGGAACTGGAGCTGGGAGCAGGAAAGTACTTCAGTGCTGGGAACCAAAGCTGGGAGCAGCAAAGCACTCCAGTGCTGGGAACTAAAGCTGGGAGCAGGAAAGCACTTCAGTGCTGGGAACTAAAGCTGGGAGCAGGAAACCACTTCAGTGCTGGGAACTGGAGTTGGGAGCAGGAAAGCACTTCAGTGTTGGGAACTGGAGCTGGGAGCAGGAAAGCACTTCAGTGCTGGGAACTAAAGCTGGGAGCAGGAAAGTACTTCAGTGCTGGGAACTGGAGTTTGGAGCAGGAAAGCACTTCAGTGCTGGGAACTGGAGCTGGGAGCAGGAAAGCACTTCAGTGCTGGGAACTAAAGCTGGGAGCAGGAAAGTACTTCAGTGCTGGAAACTGGAGTTGGGAGCAGGAAAGCACTTCAGTGCTGGGAACTGGAGCTGGGAGCAGGGAAGCACTTTAGTGCTGGGAACTAAAGATGGGAGCTGGAAAGTACTTCAGTGCTGGGAACTGGAGTTGGGAGCAGGAAAGCACTTCAGTGCTGGGAACTGGACCTGGGAGCAGGAGAGCACTTCAGTGCTGGGAACTAAAGGTGGGAGCAGGAAAGTACTTCAGTGCTGGGAACTGGAGTGGGGAGCAGGAAAGCACTTCAGTGCTGGGAACTGGAGCTGGGAGCAGGAAAGCACTTCAGTGCTGGGAACTAAACCTGGGAGCAGGGAAGTACTTCAGTGCTGGGAACTGGAGTTGGGAGCAAGAAAGCACTTCAGTGCTGGGAACTAAAGTTGGGAGCAGGAAAGTACTTCAGTGCTGGGAACTGGAGTTGGGAGCAGGAAAGTACTTCAGTGCTGGGAACTAAAGCTGGGAGCAGGAAAGTACTTCAGTGCTGGGAACTGGAGTTGGGAGCAGGAAAGCACTTCAGTGCTGGGAGCTGGAGCTGGGAGCAGGACAACACTTCAGTGCTGGGAACTGGAGTTGGTAGCAGGAAAGCACTTCAATGCTTGGAACTGGAGTTGGGAGCAGGAAAGCACTTCAGTGCTGGGAACTGGAGTTGGAAGCAGGAAAGCACTTCAGTGCTGGGAACTGGAGTTGAGAGCAGGAAAGCACTTCAGTGCTGGGAACAGGAGTTGGGAGCAGGAAAGCACTTCAGTGCTGGGAACTGGAGTTGGTAGCAGGAAAGCACTTCAATGCTTGGAACTGGAGTTGGGACAGGAAAGCACTTCAGTGCTGGGAACAGGAGTTGGGAGCAGGAAAGCACTTCAATGCTTGGAACTAAAGTTGGGAGCAGGAAAGCACTTCAATGCTTGGAACTAAAGTTGGGAGCAGGAAAGTACTTCAGTGCTGGGAACAGGAGTTGGGAGCAGGAAAGCACTTCAGTGCTGGGAACTGGAGTTGGTAGCAGGAAAGCACTTCAGTGCTGGGAACAGGAGTTGGGAGCAGGAAAGCACTTCAATGCTTGGAACTGGAGTTGGGAGCAGGAAAGCACTTCAGTGCTGGGAACAGGAGTTGGTAGCAGGAAAGTACTTCAATGCTTGGAACTGGAGTTGGGAGCAGGAAAGCACTTCAGTGCTGGGAACAGGAGTTGGTAGCAGGAAAGCACTTCAATGCTTGGAACTGGAGTTGGGAGCAGGAAAGCACTTCAGTGCTGGGAACAGGAGTTGGGAGCAGGAAAGCACTTCAGTGCTGGGAACTGGAGTTGGGAGCAGGAAAGCACTTCAGTGCTGGGAACTGGAGTTGGTAGCAGGAAAGCACTTCAGTGCTGGGAACAGGAGTTGGGAGCAGGAAAGCACTTCAGTGCTGGGAACTGGAGTTGGTAGCAGGAAAGCACTTCAGTGCTGGGAACTGGAGTTGGTAGCAGGAAAGCACTTCAGTGCTGGGAACTGGAGTTGGTAGCAGGAAAGCACTTCAGTGCTGGGAACAGGAGTTGGTAGCAGGAAAGCACTTCAGTGCTGGGAACAGGAGTTGGGAGCAGGAAAGCACTTCAGTGCTGGGAACTGGAGTTGGTAGCAGGAAAGCACTTCAGTGCTGGGAACTGGAGTTGGTAGCAGGAAAGCACTTCAGTGCTGGGAACTGGAGTTGGGAGCAGGAAAGCACTTCAGTGCTGGGAACAGGAGTTGGGAGCAGGAAAGCACTTCAATGCTTGGAACAGGAGTTGGGAGCAGGAAAGCACTTCAGTGCTGGGAACTGGAGTTGGTAGCAGGAAAGCACTTCAGTGCTGGGAACTGGAGTTGGTAGCAGGAAAGCACTTCAGTGCTGGGAACAGGAGTTGGGAGCAGGAAAGCACTTCAATGCTTGGAACAGGAGTTGGTAGCAGGAAAGCACTTCAGTGCTGGGAACTGGAGTTGGTAGCAGGAAAGCACTTCAGTGCTGGGAACTGGAGTTTGTAGCAGGAAAGCACTTCAGTGCTGGGAACTGGAGTTGGTAGCAGGAAAGCACTTCAGTGCTGGGAACAGGAGTTGGGAGCAGGAAAGCACTTCAGTGCTGAGAACTGGAGTTGGTAGCAGGAAATCACTTCAGTGCTGGGAACAAGAGTTGGGAGCAGGAAAGCACTTCAGTGCTGGGAACTGGAGTTGGGAGCAGGAAAGCACTTCAGTGCTGGGAACAGGAGTTGGGAGCAGGAAAGCACTTCAATGCTTGGAACTGGAGTTGGGAGCAGGAAAGCACTTCAGTGCTGGGAACAGGAATTGGTAGCAGGAAAGCACTTCAATGCTTGGAACTGGAGTTGGGAGCAGGAAAGCACTTCAGTGCTGGGAACAGGAGTTGGTAGCAGGAAAGCACTTCAATGCTTGGAACTGGAGTTGGGAGCAGGAAAGCACTTCAATGCTTGGAACTGGAGTTGGGAGCAGGAAAGCACTTCAGTGCTGGGAACAGGAGTTGGTAGCAGGAAAGCACTTCAATGCTTGGAACTGGAGTTGGGAGCAGGAAAGCACTTCAGTGCTGGGAACAGGAGTTGGTAGCAGGAAAGCACTTCAATGCTTGTAACTGGAGTTAGGAGCAGGAAAGCCCTTCAGTGCTGGGAACAGGAGTTGGGAGCAGGAAAGCACTTCAGTGCTGGGAACAGGAGTTGGGAGCAGGAAAGCACTTCAATGCTTGGAACTGGAGTTGGGAGCAGGAAAGCACTTCAGTGCTGGGAACAGGAGTTGGGAGCAGGAAAGCACTTCAGTGCTGGGAACTGGAGTTGGTAGCATTGAAGCACTTCAGTGCTGGGAACTGGAGTTGGTAGCAGGAAAGCACTTCAGTGCTAGGAACAGGAGTTGGGAGCAGGAAAGCACTTCAGTGCTGGGAACTGGAGTTGGGAGCAGGAATGCACTTCAGTGCTGGGAACAGGAGTTGGGAGCAGGAAAGCACTTCAGTGCTGGGAACAGGAGTTGGGAGCAGGAAAGCACTTCAGTGCTGGGAACAGGAGTTGGTAGCAGGAAAGCACTTCAGTGCTGGGAACTAAAGCTGGGAGCAGGAAAGTACTTCAGTGCAGGGAACTGGAGTTGGGAGCAGGACCACTTACTGCTGGGAACTAAAGCTGGGAGCAGGAAAGTACTTCAGTGCTGGGAACTGGAGTTGGGAGCAGGAAAGTACTTCAGTGCTGGGAACTAAAGCTGGGAGCAGGAAAGTACTTCAGTGCTGGGAACTGGAGTTGGGAGCAGGAAAGCACTTCAGTGCTGGGAACTGGAGCTGGGAGCAGGAAAGCACTTCAGTGCTGGGAACTAAAGCTGGGAGCAGGAAAGTACTTCTGTGCTGGGAACTGGAGCTGGGAGCAGGAAAGTACTTCAGTGCTGGGAACTGGAGTTAGGAGCAGGAAAGCACTTCAGTGCTGGGAACTAAAGCTGGGAGCGGGAAAGTACTTCAGTGCTGGGAACTAAAGCTGGGAGCAGGAAATCACTTCCGTGCTGGGAACTGGAGCTGGGAGCAGGAAAGTACTTCAGTGCTGGGAACCAAAGCTGGGAGCAGCAAAGCACTCCAGTGCTGGGAACTAAAGCTGGGAGCAGGAAAGCACTTCAGTGCTGGGAACTAAAGCTGGGAGCAGGAAACCACTTCAGTGCTGGGAACTGGAGTTGGGAGCAGGAAAGCACTTCAGTGTTGGGAACTGGAGCTGGGAGCAGGAAAGCACTTCAGTGCTGGGAACTAAAGGTGGGAGCAGGAAAGTACTTCAGTGCTGGGAACTGGAGTTTGGAGCAGGAAAGCACTTCAGTGCTGGGAACTGAAGCTGGGAGCAGGAAAGCACTTCAGTGCTGGGAACTAAAGCTGGGAGCAGGAAAGGACTTCAGTGCTGGAAACTGGAGTTGGGAGCAGGAAAGCACTTCAGTGCTGGGAACTGGAGCTGGGAGCAGGGAAGCACTTTAGTGCTGGGAACTAAAGATGGGAGCTGGAAAGTACTTCAGTGCTGGGAACTGGAGTTGGGAGCAGGAAAGCACTTCAGTGCTGGGAACTGGACCTGGGAGCAGGAGAGCACTTCAGTGCTGGGAACTAAAGGTGGGAGCAGGAAAGTACTTTAGTGCTGGGAACTGGAGTGGGGAGCAGGAAAGCACTTCAGTGCTGGGAACTGGAGCTGGGAGCAGGAAAGCACTTCAGTGCTGGGAACTAAACCTGGGAGCAGGGAAGTACTTCAGTGCTGGGAACTGGAGTTGGGAGCAAGAAAGCACTTCAGTGCTGGGAACTAAAGTTGGGAGAAGGAAAGTACTTCAGTGCTGGGAACTGGAGTTGGGAGCAGGAAAGTACTTCAGTGCTGGGAACTAAAACTGGGAGCAGGAAAGTACTTCAGTGCTGGGAACTGGAGATGGGAGCAGGAAAGCACTTCAGTGCTGGGAGCTGGAGCTGGGAGCAGGACAACACTTCAGTGCTGGGAACTGGAGTTGGTAGCAGGAAAGCACTTCAATGCTTGGAACTGGAGTTGGGAGCAGGAAAGCACTTCAGTGCTGGGAACTGGAGTCAGGAGCAGGAAAGCACTTCAGTGCTGGGAACAGGAGTTGGGAGCAGGAAAGCACTTCAGTGCTGGGAACTGGAGTTGGGAGCAGGAAAGCACTTCAGTGCTGGGAACTGGAGTTGCGAGCAGGAAAGCACTTCAGTGCTGGGAACTGGAGTTGAGAGCAGGAAAGCACTTCAGTGCTGGGAACAGGAGTTGGGAGCAGGAAAGCACTTCAGTGCTGGGAACTAGAGTTGGGAGCAGGAAAGCACTTCAGTGCTGGGAACTGGAGTTGGGAGCAGGAAAGCACTTCAGTGCTGGGAACTGGAGTTGGGAGCAGGAAAGCACTTCAGTGCTGGGAACTGGAGTTGAGAGCAGGAAAGCACTTCAGTGCTGGGAACAGGAGTTGGGAGCAGGAAAGCACTTCAGTGCTGGGAACTGGAGTTGGTAGCAGGAAAGCACTTCAATGCTTGGAACTGGAGTTGGGAGCAGGAAAGCACTTCAGTGCTGGGAACAGGAGTTGGGAGCAGGAAAGCACTTCAATGCTTGGAACTAAAGTTGGGAGCAGGAAAACACTTCAGTGCTGGGAACAGGAGTTGGGAGCAGGAAAGCACTTCAGTGCTGGGAACTGGAGTTGGTAGCAGGAAAGCACTTCAGTGCTGGGAACAGGAGTTGGGAGCAGGAAAGCACTTCAATGCTTGGAACTGGAGTAGAGAGCAGGAAAGCACTTCAGTGCTGGGAACAGGAGTTGGTAGCAGGAAAGTACTTCAATGCTTGGAACTGGAGTTGGGAGCAGGAATGCACTTCAGTGCTGGGAACAGGAGTTGGTAGCAGGAAAGCACTTCAATGCTTGGAACTGGAGTTGGGAGCAGGAAAGCACTTCAGTGCTGGGAACAGGAGTTGGGAGCAGGAAAGCACTTCAGTGCTGGGAACTGGAGTTGGGAGCAGGAAAGCACTTCAGTGCTGGGAACTGGAGTAGGTAGCAGGAAAGCACTTCAGTGCTGGGAACAGGAGTTGGGAGCAGGAAAGCACTTCAGTGCTGGGAACTGGAGTTGGTAGCAGGAAAGCACTTCAGTGCTGGGAACTGGAGTTGGTAGCAGGAAAGCACTTCAGTGCTGGGAACTGGAGCTGGGAGCAGGAAAGCACTTCAGTGCTGGGAACTAAAGCTGGGAGCAGGAAAGTACTTCAGTGCTGGGAACTGGAGTTGGGAGCAGGAAAGTACTTCAGTGCTGGGAACTAGAGCTGGGAGCAGGAAAGCACTTCAGTGCTGGGAACTAAAGCTGGGAGCAGGAAAGTACTTCAGTGCTGTTAACTAAAGCTGGGAGCAGGAAAGTACTTCAGTGCTGGGAACTGGAGTTGGGAGCAGGAAAGTACTTCAGTGCTGGGAACTAAAGCTGGGAGCAGGAAAGTACTTCAGTGCTGGGAACTGGAGTTGGGAGCAGGAAAGCACTTCAGTGCTGGGAACTGGAGCTGGGAGCAGGAAAGCACTTCAGTGCTGGGAACTAAACGTGGGAGCAGGAAAGTACTTCTGTGCTGGGAACTGGAGCTGGGAGCAGGAAAGTACTTCAGTGCTGGGAACTGGAGTTAGGAGCAGGAAAGCACTTCAGTGCTAGGAACTAAAGCTGGGAGCGGGAAAGTACTTCAGTGCTGGGAACTAAAGCTGGGAGCAGGAAAGCACTTCCGTGCTGGGAACTGGAGCTGGGAGCAGGAAAGTACTTCAGTGCTGGGAACCAAAGCTGGGAGCAGCAAAGCACTCCAGTGCTGGGAACTAAAGCTGGGAGCAGGAAAGCACTTCAGTGCTGGGAACTAAAGCTGGGAGCAGGAAACCACTTCAGTGCTGGGAACTGGAGTTGGGAGCAGGAAAGCACTTCAGTGTTGGGAACTGGAGCTGGGAGCAGGAAAGCACTTCAGTGCTGGGAACTAAAGCTGGGAGCAGGAAAGTACTTCAGTGCTGGGAACTGGAGTTTGGAGCAGGAAAGCACTTCAGTGCTGGGAACTGGAGCTGGGAGCAGGAAAGCACTTCAGTGCTGGGAACTAAAGCTGGGAGCAGGAAAGTACTTCAGTGCTGGAAACTGGAGTTGGGAGCAGGAAAGCACTTCAGTGCTGGGAACTGGAGCTGGGAGCAGGGAAGCACTTTAGTGCTGGGAACTAAAGATGGGAGCTGGAAAGTACTTCAGTGCTGGGAACTGGAGTTGGGAGCAGGAAAGCACTTCAGTGCTGGGAACTGGACCTGGGAGCAGGAGAGCACTTCAGTGCTGGGAACTAAAGGTGGGAGCAGGAAAGTACTTCAGTGCTGGGAACTGGAGTGGGGAGCAGGAAAGCACTTCAGTGCTGGGAACTGGAGCTGGGAGCAGGAAAGCACTTCAGTGCTGGGAACTAAACCTGGGAGCAGGGAAGTACTTCAGTGCTGGGAACTGGAGTTGGGAGCAAGAAAGCACTTCAGTGCTGGGAACTAAAGTTGGGAGCAGGAAAGTACTTCAGTGCTGGGAACTGGAGTTGGGAGCAGGAAAGTACTTCAGTGCTGGGAACTAAAGCTGGGAGCAGGAAAGTACTTCAGTGCTGGGAACTGGAGTTGGGAGCAGGAAAGCACTTCAGTGCTGGGAGCTGGAGCTGGGAGCAGGACAACACTTCAGTGCTGGGAACTGGAGTTGGTAGCAGGAAAGCACTTCAATGCTTGGAACTGGAGTTGGGAGCAGGAAAGCACTTCAGTGCTGGGAACTGGAGTTGGAAGCAGGAAAGCACTTCAGTGCTGGGAACTGGAGTTGAGAGCAGGAAAGCACTTCAGTGCTGGGAACAGGAGTTGGGAGCAGGAAAGCACTTCAGTGCTGGGAACTGGAGTTGGTAGCAGGAAAGCACTTCAATGCTTGGAACTGGAGTTGGGACAGGAAAGCACTTCAGTGCTGGGAACAGGAGTTGGGAGCAGGAAAGCACTTCAATGCTTGGAACTAAAGTTGGGAGCAGGAAAGCACTTCAATGCTTGGAACTAAAGTTGGGAGCAGGAAAGTACTTCAGTGCTGGGAACAGGAGTTGGGAGCAGGAAAGCACTTCAGTGCTGGGAACTGGAGTTGGTAGCAGGAAAGCACTTCAGTGCTGGGAACAGGAGTTGGGAGCAGGAAAGCACTTCAATGCTTGGAACTGGAGTTGGGAGCAGGAAAGCACTTCAGTGCTGGGAACAGGAGTTGGTAGCAGGAAAGTACTTCAATGCTTGGAACTGGAGTTGGGAGCAGGAAAGCACTTCAGTGCTGGGAACAGGAGTTGGTAGCAGGAAAGCACTTCAATGCTTGGAACTGGAGTTGGGAGCAGGAAAGCACTTCAGTGCTGGGAACAGGAGTTGGGAGCAGGAAAGCACTTCAGTGCTGGGAACTGGAGTTGGGAGCAGGAAAGCACTTCAGTGCTGGGAACTGGAGTTGGTAGCAGGAAAGCACTTCAGTGCTGGGAACAGGAGTTGGGAGCAGGAAAGCACTTCAGTGCTGGGAACTGGAGTTGGTAGCAGGAAAGCACTTCAGTGCTGGGAACTGGAGTTGGTAGCAGGAAAGCACTTCAGTGCTGGGAACTGGAGTTGGTAGCAGGAAAGCACTTCAGTGCTGGGAACAGGAGTTGGTAGCAGGAAAGCACTTCAGTGCTGGGAACAGGAGTTGGGAGCAGGAAAGCACTTCAGTGCTGGGAACTGGAGTTGGTAGCAGGAAAGCACTTCAGTGCTGGGAACTGGAGTTGGTAGCAGGAAAGCACTTCAGTGCTGGGAACTGGAGTTGGGAGCAGGAAAGCACTTCAGTGCTGGGAACAGGAGTTGGGAGCAGGAAAGCACTTCAATGCTTGGAACAGGAGTTGGGAGCAGGAAAGCACTTCAGTGCTGGGAACTGGAGTTGGTAGCAGGAAAGCACTTCAGTGCTGGGAACTGGAGTTGGTAGCAGGAAAGCACTTCAGTGCTGGGAACAGGAGTTGGGAGCAGGAAAGCACTTCAATGCTTGGAACAGGAGTTGGTAGCAGGAAAGCACTTCAGTGCTGGGAACTGGAGTTGGTAGCAGGAAAGCACTTCAGTGCTGGGAACTGGAGTTTGTAGCAGGAAAGCACTTCAGTGCTGGGAACTGGAGTTGGTAGCAGGAAAGCACTTCAGTGCTGGGAACAGGAGTTGGGAGCAGGAAAGCACTTCAGTGCTGAGAACTGGAGTTGGTAGCAGGAAATCACTTCAGTGCTGGGAACAAGAGTTGGGAGCAGGAAAGCACTTCAGTGCTGGGAACTGGAGTTGGGAGCAGGAAAGCACTTCAGTGCTGGGAACAGGAGTTGGGAGCAGGAAAGCACTTCAATGCTTGGAACTGGAGTTGGGAGCAGGAAAGCACTTCAGTGCTGGGAACAGGAATTGGTAGCAGGAAAGCACTTCAATGCTTGGAACTGGAGTTGGGAGCAGGAAAGCACTTCAGTGCTGGGAACAGGAGTTGGTAGCAGGAAAGCACTTCAATGCTTGGAACTGGAGTTGGGAGCAGGAAAGCACTTCAATGCTTGGAACTGGAGTTGGGAGCAGGAAAGCACTTCAGTGCTGGGAACAGGAGTTGGTAGCAGGAAAGCACTTCAATGCTTGGAACTGGAGTTGGGAGCAGGAAAGCACTTCAGTGCTGGGAACAGGAGTTGGTAGCAGGAAAGCACTTCAATGCTTGTAACTGGAGTTAGGAGCAGGAAAGCCCTTCAGTGCTGGGAACAGGAGTTGGGAGCAGGAAAGCACTTCAGTGCTGGGAACAGGAGTTGGGAGCAGGAAAGCACTTCAATGCTTGGAACTGGAGTTGGGAGCAGGAAAGCACTTCAGTGCTGGGAACAGGAGTTGGGAGCAGGAAAGCACTTCAGTGCTGGGAACTGGAGTTGGTAGCATTGAAGCACTTCAGTGCTGGGAACTGGAGTTGGTAGCAGGAAAGCACTTCAGTGCTAGGAACAGGAGTTGGGAGCAGGAAAGCACTTCAGTGCTGGGAACTGGAGTTGGGAGCAGGAATGCACTTCAGTGCTGGGAACAGGAGTTGGGAGCAGGAAAGCACTTCAGTGCTGGGAACAGGAGTTGGGAGCAGGAAAGCACTTCAGTGCTGGGAACAGGAGTTGGTAGCAGGAAAGCACTTCAGTGCTGGGAACTAAAGCTGGGAGCAGGAAAGTACTTCAGTGCAGGGAACTGGAGTTGGGAGCAGGACCACTTACTGCTGGGAACTAAAGCTGGGAGCAGGAAAGTACTTCAGTGCTGGGAACTGGAGTTGGGAGCAGGAAAGTACTTCAGTGCTGGGAACTAAAGCTGGGAGCAGGAAAGTACTTCAGTGCTGGGAACTGGAGTTGGGAGCAGGAAAGCACTTCAGTGCTGGGAACTGGAGCTGGGAGCAGGAAAGCACTTCAGTGCTGGGAACTAAAGCTGGGAGCAGGAAAGTACTTCTGTGCTGGGAACTGGAGCTGGGAGCAGGAAAGTACTTCAGTGCTGGGAACTGGAGTTAGGAGCAGGAAAGCACTTCAGTGCTGGGAACTAAAGCTGGGAGCGGGAAAGTACTTCAGTGCTGGGAACTAAAGCTGGGAGCAGGAAATCACTTCCGTGCTGGGAACTGGAGCTGGGAGCAGGAAAGTACTTCAGTGCTGGGAACCAAAGCTGGGAGCAGCAAAGCACTCCAGTGCTGGGAACTAAAGCTGGGAGCAGGAAAGCACTTCAGTGCTGGGAACTAAAGCTGGGAGCAGGAAACCACTTCAGTGCTGGGAACTGGAGTTGGGAGCAGGAAAGCACTTCAGTGTTGGGAACTGGAGCTGGGAGCAGGAAAGCACTTCAGTGCTGGGAACTAAAGGTGGGAGCAGGAAAGTACTTCAGTGCTGGGAACTGGAGTTTGGAGCAGGAAAGCACTTCAGTGCTGGGAACTGAAGCTGGGAGCAGGAAAGCACTTCAGTGCTGGGAACTAAAGCTGGGAGCAGGAAAGTACTTCAGTGCTGGAAACTGGAGTTGGGAGCAGGAAAGCACTTCAGTGCTGGGAACTGGAGCTGGGAGCAGGGAAGCACTTTAGTGCTGGGAACTAAAGATGGGAGCTGGAAAGTACTTCAGTGCTGGGAACTGGAGTTGGGAGCAGGAAAGCACTTCAGTGCTGGGAACTGGACCTGGGAGCAGGAGAGCACTTCAGTGCTGGGAACTAAAGGTGGGAGCAGGAAAGTACTTTAGTGCTGGGAACTGGAGTGGGGAGCAGGAAAGCACTTCAGTGCTGGGAACTGGAGCTGGGAGCAGGAAAGCACTTCAGTGCTGGGAACTAAACCTGGGAGCAGGGAAGTACTTCAGTGCTGGGAACTGGAGTTGGGAGCAAGAAAGCACTTCAGTGCTGGGAACTAAAGTTGGGAGCAGGAAAGTACTTCAGTGCTGGGAACTGGAGTTGGGAGCAGGAAAGTACTTCAGTGCTGGGAACTAAAACTGGGAGCAGGAAAGTACTTCAGTGCTGGGAACTGGAGATGGGAGCAGGAAAGCACTTCAGTGCTGGGAGCTGGAGCTGGGAGCAGGACAACACTTCAGTGCTGGGAACTGGAGTTGGTAGCAGGAAAGCACTTCAATGCTTGGAACTGGAGTTGGGAGCAGGAAAGCACTTCAGTGCTGGGAACTGGAGTCAGGAGCAGGAAAGCACTTCAGTGCTGGGAACAGGAGTTGGGAGCAGGAAAGCACTTCAGTGCTGGGAACTGGAGTTGGGAGCAGGAAAGCACTTCAGTGCTGGGAACTGGAGTTGGGAGCAGGAAAGCACTTCAGTGCTGGGAACTGGAGTTGAGAGCAGGAAAGCACTTCAGTGCTGGGAACAGGAGTTGGGAGCAGGAAAGCACTTCAGTGCTGGGAACTAGAGTTGGGAGCAGGAAAGCACTTCAGTGCTGGGAACTGGAGTTGGGAGCAGGAAAGCACTTCAGTGCTGGGAACTGGAGTTGGGAGCAGGAAAGCACTTCAGTGCTGGGAACTGGAGTTGAGAGCAGGAAAGCACTTCAGTGCTGGGAACAGGAGTTGGGAGCAGGAAAGCACTTCAGTGCTGGGAACTGGAGTTGGTAGCAGGAAAGCACTTCAATGCTTGGAACTGGAGTTGGGAGCAGGAAAGCACTTCAGTGCTGGGAACAGGAGTTGGGAGCAGGAAAGCACTTCAATGCTTGGAACTAAAGTTGGGAGCAGGAAAACACTTCAGTGCTGGGAACAGGAGTTGGGAGCAGGAAAGCACTTCAGTGCTGGGAACTGGAGTTGGTAGCAGGAAAGCACTTCAGTGCTGGGAACAGGAGTTGGGAGCAGGAAAGCACTTCAATGCTTGGAACTGGAGTAGAGAGCAGGAAAGCACTTCAGTGCTGGGAACAGGAGTTGGTAGCAGGAAAGTACTTCAATGCTTGGAACTGGAGTTGGGAGCAGGAATGCACTTCAGTGCTGGGAACAGGAGTTGGTAGCAGGAAAGCACTTCAATGCTTGGAACTGGAGTTGGGAGCAGGAAAGCACTTCAGTGCTGGGAACAGGAGTTGGGAGCAGGAAAGCACTTCAGTGCTGGGAACTGGAGTTGGGAGCAGGAAAGCACTTCAGTGCTGGGAACTGGAGTAGGTAGCAGGAAAGCACTTCAGTGCTGGGAACAGGAGTTGGGAGCAGGAAAGCACTTCAGTGCTGGGAACTGGAGTTGGTAGCAGGAAAGCACTTCAGTGCTGGGAACTGGAGTTGGTAGCAGGAAAGCACTTCAGTGCTGGGAACTGGAGCTGGGAGCAGGAAAGCACTTCAGTGCTGGGAACTAAAGCTGGGAGCAGGAAAGTACTTCAGTGCTGGGAACTGGAGTTGGGAGCAGGAAAGTACTTCAGTGCTGGGAACTGGAGCTGGGAGCAGGAAAGCACTTCAGTGCTGGGAACTAAAGCTGGGAGCAGGAAAGTACTTCAGTGCTGTTAACTAAAGCTGGGAGCAGGAAAGTACTTCAGTGCTGGGAACTGGAGTTGGGAGCAGGAAAGTACTTCAGTGCTGGGAACTAAAGCTGGGAGCAGGAAAGTACTTCAGTGCTGGGAACTGGAGTTGGGAGCAGGAAAGCACTTCAGTGCTGGGAACTGGAGCTGGGAGCAGGAAAGCACTTCAGTGCTGGGAACTAAAGGTGGGAGCAGGAAAGTACTTCTGTGCTGGGAACTGGAGCTGGGAGCAGGAAAGTACTTCAGTGCTGGGAACTGGAGTTAGGAGCAGGAAAGCACTTCAGTGCTAGGAACTAAAGCTGGGAGCGGGAAAGTACTTCAGTGCTGGGAACTAAAGCTGGGAGCAGGAAAGCACTTCCGTGCTGGGAACTGGAGCTGGGAGCAGGAAAGTACTTCAGTGCTGGGAACCAAAGCTGGGAGCAGCAAAGCACTCCAGTGCTGGGAACTAAAGCTGGGAGCAGGAAAGCACTTCAGTGCTGGGAACTAAAGCTGGGAGCAGGAAACCACTTCAGTGCTGGGAACTGGAGTTGGGAGCAGGAAAGCACTTCAGTGTTGGGAACTGGAGCTGGGAGCAGGAAAGCACTTCAGTGCTGGGAACTAAAGCTGGGAGCAGGAAAGTACTTCAGTGCTGGGAACTGGAGTTTGGAGCAGGAAAGCACTTCAGTGCTGGGAACTGGAGCTGGGAGCAGGAAAGCACTTCAGTGCTGGGAACTAAAGCTGGGAGCAGGAAAGTACTTCAGTGCTGGAAACTGGAGTTGGGAGCAGGAAAGCACTTCAGTGCTGGGAACTGGAGCTGGGAGCAGGGAAGCACTTTAGTGCTGGGAACTAAAGATGGGAGCTGGAAAGTACTTCAGTGCTGGGAACTGGAGTTGGGAGCAGGAAAGCACTTCAGTGCTGGGAACTGGACCTGGGAGCAGGAGAGCACTTCAGTGCTGGGAACTAAAGGTGGGAGCAGGAAAGTACTTCAGTGCTGGGAACTGGAGTGGGGAGCAGGAAAGCACTTCAGTGCTGGGAACTGGAGCTGGGAGCAGGAAAGCACTTCAGTGCTGGGAACTAAACCTGGGAGCAGGGAAGTACTTCAGTGCTGGGAACTGGAGTTGGGAGCAAGAAAGCACTTCAGTGCTGGGAACTAAAGTTGGGAGCAGGAAAGTACTTCAGTGCTGGGAACTGGAGTTGGGAGCAGGAAAGTACTTCAGTGCTGGGAACTAAAGCTGGGAGCAGGAAAGTACTTCAGTGCTGGGAACTGGAGTTGGGAGCAGGAAAGCACTTCAGTGCTGGGAGCTGGAGCTGGGAGCAGGACAACACTTCAGTGCTGGGAACTGGAGTTGGTAGCAGGAAAGCACTTCAATGCTTGGAACTGGAGTTGGGAGCAGGAAAGCACTTCAGTGCTGGGAACTGGAGTTGGAAGCAGGAAAGCACTTCAGTGCTGGGAACTGGAGTTGAGAGCAGGAAAGCACTTCAGTGCTGGGAACAGGAGTTGGGAGCAGGAAAGCACTTCAGTGCTGGGAACTGGAGTTGGTAGCAGGAAAGCACTTCAATGCTTGGAACTGGAGTTGGGACAGGAAAGCACTTCAGTGCTGGGAACAGGAGTTGGGAGCAGGAAAGCACTTCAATGCTTGGAACTAAAGTTGGGAGCAGGAAAGCACTTCAATGCTTGGAACTAAAGTTGGGAGCAGGAAAGTACTTCAGTGCTGGGAACAGGAGTTGGGAGCAGGAAAGCACTTCAGTGCTGGGAACTGGAGTTGGTAGCAGGAAAGCACTTCAGTGCTGGGAACAGGAGTTGGGAGCAGGAAAGCACTTCAATGCTTGGAACTGGAGTTGGGAGCAGGAAAGCACTTCAGTGCTGGGAACAGGAGTTGGTAGCAGGAAAGTACTTCAATGCTTGGAACTGGAGTTGGGAACAGGAAAGCACTTCAGTGCTGGGAACAGGAGTTGGTAGCAGGAAAGCACTTCAATGCTTGGAACTGGAGTTGGGAGCAGGAAAGCACTTCAGTGCTGGGAACAGGAGTTGGGAGCAGGAAAGCACTTCAGTGCTGGGAACTGGAGTTGGGAGCAGGAAAGCACTTCAGTGCTGGGAACTGGAGTTGGTAGCAGGAAAGCACTTCAGTGCTGGGAACAGGAGTTGGGAGCAGGAAAGCACTTCAGTGCTGGGAACTGGAGTTGGTAGCAGGAAAGCACTTCAGTGCTGGGAACTGGAGTTGGTAGCAGGAAAGCACTTCAGTGCTGGGAACTGGAGTTGGTAGCAGGAAAGCACTTCAGTGCTGGGAACAGGAGTTGGTAGCAGGAAAGCACTTCAGTGCTGGGAACAGGAGTTGGGAGCAGGAAAGCACTTCAGTGCTGGGAACTGGAGTTGGTAGCAGGAAAGCACTTCAGTGCTGGGAACTGGAGTTGGTAGCAGGAAAGCACTTCAGTGCTGGGAACTGGAGTTGGGAGCAGGAAAGCACTTCAGTGCTGGGAACAGGAGTTGGGAGCAGGAAAGCACTTCAATGCTTGGAACAGGAGTTGGGAGCAGGAAAGCACTTCAGTGCTGGGAACTGGAGTTGGTAGCAGGAAAGCACTTCAGTGCTGGGAACTGGAGTTGGTAGCAGGAAAGCACTTCAGTGCTGGGAACAGGAGTTGGGAGCAGGAAAGCACTTCAATGCTTGGAACAGGAGTTGGTAGCAGGAAAGCACTTCAGTGCTGGGAACTGGAGTTGGTAGCAGGAAAGCACTTCAGTGCTGGGAACTGGAGTTTGTAGCAGGAAAGCACTTCAGTGCTGGGAACTGGAGTTGGTAGCAGGAAAGCACTTCAGTGCTGGGAACAGGAGTTGGGAGCAGGAAAGCACTTCAGTGCTGAGAACTGGAGTTGGTAGCAGGAAATCACTTCAGTGCTGGGAACAAGAGTTGGGAGCAGGAAAGCACTTCAGTGCTGGGAACTGGAGTTGGGAGCAGGAAAGCACTTCAGTGCTGGGAACAGGAGTTGGGAGCAGGAAAGCACTTCAATGCTTGGAACTGGAGTTGGGAGCAGGAAAGCACTTCAGTGCTGGGAACAGGAATTGGTAGCAGGAAAGCACTTCAATGCTTGGAACTGGAGTTGGGAGCAGGAAAGCACTTCAGTGCTGGGAACAGGAGTTGGTAGCAGGAAAGCACTTCAATGCTTGGAACTGGAGTTGGGAGCAGGAAAGCACTTCAGTGCTGGGAACAGGAGTTGGTAGCAGGAAAGCACTTCAATGCTTGTAACTGGAGTTAGGAGCAGGAAAGCCCTTCAGTGCTGGGAACAGGAGTTGGGAGCAGGAAAGCACTTCAGTGCTGGGAACAGGAGTTGGGAGCAGGAAAGCACTTCAATGCTTGGAACTGGAGTTGGGAGCAGGAAAGCACTTCAGTGCTGGGAACAGGAGTTGGGAGCAGGAAAGCACTTCAGTGCTGGGAACTGGAGTTGGTAGCATTGAAGCACTTCAGTGCTGGGAACTGGAGTTGGTAGCAGGAAAGCACTTCAGTGCTGGGAACAGGAGTTGGGAGCAGGAAAGCACTTCAGTGCTGGGAACTGGAGTTGGGAGCAGGAATGCACTTCAGTGCTGGGAACAGGAGTTGGGAGCAGGAAAGCACTTCAGTGCTGGGAACAGGAGTTGGGAGCAGGAAAGCACTTCAGTGCTGGGAACAGGAGTTGGTAGCAGGAAAGCACTTCAGTGCTGGGAACTAAAGCTGGGAGCAGGAAAGTACTTCAGTGCAGGGAACTGGAGTTGGGAGCAGGACCACTTCACTGCTGGGAACTAAAGCTGGGAGCAGGAAAGTACTTCAGTGCTGGGAACTGGAGTTGGGAGCAGGAAAGTACTTCAGTGCTGGGAACTAAAGCTGGGAGCAGGAAAGTACTTCAGTGCTGGGAACTGGAGTTGGGAGCAGGAAAGCACTTCAGTGCTGGGAACTGGAGCTGGGAGCAGGAAAGCACTTCAGTGCTGGGAACTAAAGCTGGGAGCAGGAAAGTACTTCTGTGCTGGGAACTGGAGCTGGGAGCAGGAAAGTACTTCAGTGCTGGGAACTGGAGTTAGGAGCAGGAAAGCACTTCAGTGCTGGGAACTAAAGCTGGGAGCGGGAAAGTACTTCAGTGCTGGGAACTAAAGCTGGGAGCAGGAAATCACTTCCGTGCTGGGAACTGGAGCTGGGAGCAGGAAAGTACTTCAGTGCTGGGAACCAAAGCTGGGAGCAGCAAAGCACTCCAGTGCTGGGAACTAAAGCTGGGAGCAGGAAAGCACTTCAGTGCTGGGAACTAAAGCTGGGAGCAGGAAACCACTTCAGTGCTGGGAACTGGAGTTGGGAGCAGGAAAGCACTTCAGTGTTGGGAACTGGAGCTGGGAGCAGGAAAGCACTTCAGTGCTGGGAACTAAAGGTGGGAGCAGGAAAGTACTTCAGTGCTGGGAACTGGAGTTTGGAGCAGGAAAGCACTTCAGTGCTGGGAACTGAAGCTGGGAGCAGGAAAGCACTTCAGTGCTGGGAACTAAAGCTGGGAGCAGGAAAGTACTTCAGTGCTGGAAACTGGAGTTGGGAGCAGGAAAGCACTTCAGTGCTGGGAACTGGAGCTGGGAGCAGGGAAGCACTTTAGTGCTGGGAACTAAAGATGGGAGCTGGAAAGTACTTCAGTGCTGGGAACTGGAGTTGGGAGCAGGAAAGCACTTCAGTGCTGGGAACTGGACCTGGGAGCAGGAGAGCACTTCAGTGCTGGGAACTAAAGGTGGGAGCAGGAAAGTACTTTAGTGCTGGGAACTGGAGTGGGGAGCAGGAAAGCACTTCAGTGCTGGGAACTGGAGCTGGGAGCAGGAAAGCACTTCAGTGCTGGGAACTAAACCTGGGAGCAGGGAAGTACTTCAGTGCTGGGAACTGGAGTTGGGAGCAAGAAAGCACTTCAGTGCTGGAAACTAAAGTTGGGAGCAGGAAAGTACTTCAGTGCTGGGAACTGGAGTTGGGAGCAGGAAAGTACTTCAGTGCTGGGAACTAAAACTGGGAGCAGGAAAGTACTTCAGTGCTGGGAACTGGAGATGGGAGCAGGAAAGCACTTCAGTGCTGGGAGCTGGAGCTGGGAGCAGGACAACACTTCAGTGCTGGGAACTGGAGTTGGTAGCAGGAAAGCACTTCAATGCTTGGAACTGGAGTTGGGAGCAGGAAAGCACTTCAGTGCTGGGAACTGGAGTCAGGAGCAGGAAAGCACTTCAGTGCTGGGAACTGGAGTTGAGAGCAGGAAAGCACTTCAGTGCTGGGAACAGGAGTTGGGAGCAGGAAAGCACTTCAGTGCTGGGAACTGGAGTTGGTAGCAGGAAAGCACTTCAATGCTTGGAACTGGAGTTGGGAGCAGGAAAGCACTTCAGTGCTGGGAACAGGAGTTGGGAGCAGGAAAGCACTTCAATGCTTGGAACTAAAGTTGGGAGCAGGAAAACACTTCAGTGCTGGGAACAGGAGTTTGGTAGCAGGAAAGCACTTCAGTGCTGGGAACTGGAGTTGGTAGCAGGAAAGCACTTCAGTGCTGGGAACAGGAGTTGGGAGCAGGAAAGCACTTCAATGCTTGGAACTGGAGTAGGGAGCAGGAAAGCACTTCAGTGCTGGGAACAGGAGTTGGTAGCAGGAAAGTACTTCAATGCTTGGAACTGGAGTTGGGAGCAGGAATGCACTTCAGTGCTGGGAACAGGAGTTGGTAGCAGGAAAGCACTTCAATGCTTGGAACTGGAGTTGGGAGCAGGAAAGCACTTCAGTGCTGGGAACAGGAGTTGGGAGCAGGAAAGCACTTCAGTGCTGGGAACTGGAGTTGGGAGCAGGAAAGCACTTCAGTGCTGGGAACTGGAGTAGGTAGCAGGAAAGCACTTCAGTGCTGGGAACAGGAGTTGGGAGCAGGAAAGCACTTCAGTGCTGGGAACTGGAGTTGGTAGCAGGAAAGCACTTCAGTGCTGGGAACTGGAGTTGGTAGCAGGAAAGCACTTCAGTGCTGGGAACTGGAGTTGGTAGCAGGAAAGCACTTCAGTGCTGGGAACAGGAGTTGGTAACAGGAAAACACTTCAGTGCTGGGAACAGGAGTTGGGAGCAGGAAAGCACTTCAGTGCTGGGAACTGGAGTTGGTAGCAGGAAAGCACTTCAGTGCTGGGAACTGGAGTTGGTAGCAGGAAAGCACTTCAGTGCTGGGAACTGGAGTTGGGAGCAGGAAAGCACTTCAGTGCTGGGAACAGGAGTTGGGAGCAGGAAAGCACTTCAATGCTTGGAACTGGAGTTGGGAGCAGGAAAGCACTTCAGTGCTGGGAACAGGAGTTGGGAGCAGGAAAGCACTTCAGTGCTGGGAACTGGAGTTGGTAGCATTGAAGCACTTCAGTGCTGGGAACTGGAGTTGGTAGCAGGAAAGCACTTCAGTGCTGGGAACAGGAGTTGGGAGCAGGAAAGCACTTCAGTGCTGGGAACTGGAGTTGGGAGCAGGAATGCACTTCAGTGCTGGGAACAGGAGTTGGGAGCAGGAAAGCACTTCAGTGCTGGGAACAGGAGTTGGGAGCAGGAAAGCACTTCAGTGCTGGGAACAGGAGTTGGTAGCAGGAAAGCACTTCAGTGCTGGGAACTAAAGCTGGGAGCAGGAAAGTACTTCAGTGCAGGGAACTGGAGTTGGGAGCAGGACCACTTCACTGCTGGGAACTAAAGCTGGGAGCAGGAAAGTACTTCAGTGCTGGGAACTGGAGTTGGGAGCAGGAAAGTACTTCAGTGCTGGAAACTAAAGCTGGGAGCAGGAAAGTACTTCAGTGCTGGGAACTGGAGTTGGGAGCAGGAAAGCACTTCAGTGCTGGGAACTGGAGCTGGGAGCAGGAAAGCACTTCAGTGCTGGGAACTAAAGCTGGGAGCAGGAAAGTACTTCTGTGCTGGGAACTGGAGCTGGGAGCAGGAAAGTACTTCAGTGCTGGGAACTGGAGTTAGGAGCAGGAAAGCACTTCAGTGCTGGGAACTAAAGCTGGGAGCGGGAAAGTACTTCAGTGCTGGGAACTAAAGCTGGGAGCAGGAAATCACTTCCGTGCTGGGAACTGGAGCTGGGAGCAGGAAAGTACTTCAGTGCTGGGAACCAAAGCTGGAAGCAGCAAAGCACTCCAGTGCTGGGAACTAAAGCTGGGAGCAGGAAAGCACTTCAGTGCTGGGAACTAAAGCTGGGAGCAGGAAACCACTTCAGTGCTGGGAACTGGAGTTGGGAGCAGGAAAGCACTTCAGTGTTGGGAACTGGAGCTGGGAGCAGGAAAGCACTTCAGTGCTGGGAACTAAAGGTGGGAGCAGGAAAGTACTTCAGTGCTGGGAACTGGAGTTTGGAGCAGGAAAGCACTTCAGTGCTGGGAACTGAAGCTGGGAGCAGGAAAGCACTTCAGTGCTGGGAACTAAAGCTGGGAGCAGGAAAGTACTTCAGTGCTGGAAACTGGAGTTGGGAGCAGGAAAGCACTTCAGTGCTGGGAACTGGAGCTGGGAGCAGGGAAGCACTTTAGTGCTGGGAACTAAAGATGGGAGCTGGAAAGTACTTCAGTGCTGGGAACTGGAGTTGGGAGCAGGAAAGCACTTCAGTGCTGGGAACTGGACCTGGGAGCAGGAGAGCACTTCAGTGCTGGGAACTAAAGGTGGGAGCAGGAAAGTACTTTAGTGCTGGGAACTGGAGTGGGGAGCAGGAAAGCACTTCAGTGCTGGGAACTGGAGCTGGGAGCAGGAAAGCACTTCAGTGCTGGGAACTAAACCTGGGAGCAGGGAAGTACTTCAGTGCTGGGAACTGGAGTTGGGAGCAAGAAAGCACTTCAGTGCTGGGAACTAAAGTTGGGAGCAGGAAAGTACTTCAGTGCTGGGAACTGGAGTTGGGAGCAGGAAAGTACTTCAGTGCTGGGAACTAAAACTGGGAGCAGGAAAGTACTTCAGTGCTGGGAACTGGAGATGGGAGCAGGAAAGCACTTCAGTGCTGGGAGCTGGAGCTGGGAGCAGGACAACACTTCAGTGCTGGGAACTGGAGTTGGTAGCAGGAAAGCACTTCAATGCTTGGAACTGGAGTTGGGAGCAGGAAAGCACTTCAGTGCTGGGAACTGGAGTCAGGAGCAGGAAAGCATTTCAGTGCTGGGAACTGGAGTTGAGAGCAGGAAAGCACTTCAGTGCTGGGAACAGGAGTTGGGAGCAGGAAAGCACTTCAGTGCTGGGAACTGGAGTTGGTAGCAGGAAAGCACTTCAATGCTTGGAACTGGAGTTGGGAGCAGGAAAGCACTTCAGTGCTGGGAACAGGAGTTGGGAGCAGGAAAGCACTTCAATGCTTGGAACTAAAGTTGGGAGCAGGAAAACACTTCAGTGCTGGGAACAGGAGTTGGGAGCAGGAAAGCACTTCAGTGCTGGGAACTGGAGTTGGTAGCAGGAAAGCACTTCAGTGCTGGGAACAGGAGTTGGGAGCAGGAAAGCACTTCAATGCTTGGAACTGGAGTAGGGAGCAGGAAAGCACTTCAGTGCTGGGAACAGGAGTTGGTAGCAGGAAAG
Source organism: Morinoia aosen (assembly GCA_030386875.1). NCBI lineage: Eukaryota > Metazoa > Arthropoda > Malacostraca > Amphipoda > Talitridae > Morinoia > Morinoia aosen. The sequence goes on along the minus strand of CM059579.1, from coordinate 60,923,627 downwards.
TACTTCAATGCTTGGAACTGGAGTTGGGAGCAGGAATGCACTTCAGTGCTGGGAACAGGAGTTGGTAGCAGGAAAGCACTTCAATGCTTGGAACTGGAGTTGGGAGCAGGAAAGCACTTCAGTGCTGGGAACAGGAGTTGGGAGCAGGAAAGCACTTCAGTGCTGGGAACTGGAGTTGGGAGCAGGAAAGCACTTCAGTGCTGGGAACTGGAGTAGGTAGCAGGAAAGCACTTCAGTGCTGGGAACAGGAGTTGGGAGCAGGAAAGCACTTCAGTGCTGGGAACTGGAGTTGGTAGCAGGAAAGCACTTCAGTGCTGGGAACTGGAGTTGGTAGCAGGAAAGCACTTCAGTGCTGGGAACTGGAGTTGGTAGCAGGAAAGCACTTCAGTGCTGGGAACAGGAGTTGGTAACAGGAAAACACTTCAGTGCTGGGAACAGGAGTTGGGAGCAGGAAAGCACTTCAGTGCTGGGAACTGGAGTTGGTAGCAGGAAAGCACTTCAGTGCTGGGAACTGGAGTTGGTAGCAGGAAAGCACTTCAGTGCTGGGAACTGGAGTTGGGAGCAGGAAAGCACTTCAGTGCTGGGAACAGGAGTTGGGAGCAGGAAAGCACATCAATGCTTGGAACAGGAGTTGGGAGCAGGAAAGCACTTCAGTGCTGGGAACTGGAGTTGGTAGCAGGAAAGCACTTCAGTGATGAGAACTGGAGTTGGTAGCAGGAAAGCACTTCAGTGCTGGGAACAAGAGTTGGGAGCAGGAAAGCACTTCTGTGCTGGGAACTGGAGTTGGGAGCAGGAAAGCACTTCAGTGCTGGGAACAGGAGTTGGGAGCAGGAAAGCACTTCAATGCTTGGAACTGGAGTTGGGAGCAGGAAAGCACTTCAGTGCTGGGAACAGGAATTGGTAGCAGGAAAGCACTTCAATGCTTGTAACTGGAGTCGGGAGCAGGAAAGCACTTCAATGCTTGGAACTGGAGTTGGGAGCAGGAAAGCACTTCAGTGCTGTGAACAGGAGTTGGTAGCAGGAATGCACTTCAATGCTTGGAACTGGAGTTGGGAGCAGGAAAGCACTTCAGTGCTGGGAACAGGAGTTGGTAGCAGGAAAGCACTTCAATGCTTGTAACTGGAGTTGGGAGCAGGAAAGCACTTCAGTGCTGAGAACAGGAGTTGGGTGCAGGAAAGCACTTCAGTGCTGGGAACAGGAGTTGGGAGCAGGAAAGCACTTCAATGCTTGGAACTGGAGTTGGGAGCAGGAAAGCACTTCAGTGCTGGGAACAGGAGTTGGGAGCAGGAAAGCACTTCAGTGCTGGGAACTGGAGTTGGTAGCATTAAAGCACTTCAGTGCTGGGAACTGGAGTTGGTAGCAGGAAAGCACTTCAGTGCTAGGAACAGGAGTTGGGAGCAGGAAAGCACTTCAGTGCTGGGAACTGGAGTTGGGAGCAGGAAAGCACTTCAGTGCTGGGAACAGGAGTTGGGAGCAGGAAAGCACTTCAGTGCTGGGAACAGGAGTTGGGAGCAGGAAAGCACTTCAGTGCTGGGAACAGGAGTTGGTAGCAGGAAAGCACTTCAGTGCTGGGAACTGGAGTTGGAGCAGGAAAGCACTTCAGTGCTGGGAACTGGAGTTGGTAGCAGGAAAGCACTTCAGTGCTGGGAACTGGAGTTGGGAGCAGGAAAGCACTTCAGTGCTGGGAACAGGAGTTGGGAGCAGGAAAGCACTTCAGTGCTGGGAACAGGAGTTGGTAGCAGGAAAGCACTTCAGTGCTGGGAACTGGAGTTGGGAGCAGGAAAGCACTTCAGTGCTGGGAACTGGAGTTGGTAGAAGGAAAGCACTTCAGTGCTGGGAACTGGATTTGGGAGCAGGAAAGCACTTCAGTGCTGGGAACTGGAGTTGGGAGCAGGAAAGCACTTCAGTGCTGGGAACAGGAGTTGGGAGCAAGAAAGCACTTCAGTGCTGGAAACAGGAGTTGGGAGCAGGAAAGCACTTCAGTGCTGGGAACAGGAGTTGGGAGCAGGAAAGCACTTCAGTGCTGGGAACTGGAGTTGGTAGCAGGAAAGCACATCAATGCTGGGAACAGGAGCTGGGAGCAGGAAAGCACTTCAGTGCTGGGAACAGGAGTTGGGAGCAGGAAAGCACTTCAGTGCTGGGAACAGGAGTTGGTAGCAGGAAAGCACTTCAGTGCTGGGAACTGGAGTTGGTAGCAGGAAAGCACTTCAATGCTTGGAACTGGAGTTGGGAGCAGGAAAGCACTTCAGTGCTGGGAACAGGAGTTGGTAGCAGGAAAGCACTTCAGTGCTGGGAACTGGAGTTGGTAGCAGGAAAGCACTTCAGTGCTGGGAACAGGAGTTGGTAGCAGGAAAGCACTTCAGTGCTGAGAACAGGAGTTGGTAGCAGGAAAGCACTTCAGTGCTGGGAACAGGAGTTGGTAGCAGGAAAGCACTTCAGTGCTGGGAACAGGAGTTGGTAGCAGGAAAGCACTTCAATGCTTGGAACTGGAGTTGGGAGCAGGAAAGCACTTCAGTGCTGGGAACAGGAGTTGGGAGCAGGAAAGAACTTCAATGCAAGGAACTGGAGTTGGGAGCAGGAAAGCACTTCAGTGCTGGGAACAGGAGTTGGTAGCAGGAAAGCACTTCAATGCTTGGAACTGGAGTTGGGAGCAGGAAAGCACTTCAGTGCTGGGAACAGGAGTTGGGAGCAGGAAAGCACTTCAATGCTTGGAACTGGAGTTGGGAGCAGGAAAGCACTTCAGTGCTGGGAACAGGAGTTGGTAGCAGGAAAGCACTTCAGTGCTGGGAACAGGAGTTGGGAGCAGGAAAGCACTTCAATGCTTGGAACTGGAGTTGGGAGCAGGAAAGCACTTCAGTGCTGGGAACAGGAGTTGGTAGCAGGAAAGCACTTCAATGCTTGGAACTGGAGTTGGGAGCAGGAAAGCACTTCAATGCTTGGAACTGGAGTTGGGAGCAGGAAAGCACTTCAGTGCTGGGAACAGGAGTTGGTAGTAGGAAAGCACTTCCGTGCTGGGAACAGGAGTTGGTAGCAGGAAAGCACTTCAATGCTTGGAACTGGAGTTGGGAGCAGGAAAGCACTTCAGTGCTGGGAACAGGAGTTGGGAGCAGGAAAGCACTTCAATGCTTGGAACTGGAGTTGGGAGCAGGAAAGCACTTCAGTGCTGGGAACAGGAGTTGGTAGCAGGAAAGCACTTCAATGCTTGGAACTGGAGTTGGGAGCAGGAAAGCACTTCAGTGCTGGGAACAAGAGTTGGGAGCAGGAAAGCACTTCAGTGCTGGGAACTGGAGTTGGGCGCAGGAAAGCACTTCAGTGCTGGGAACTGGAGTTGGGAGCAGGAAAGCACTTCAGTGCTGGGAACAAGAGTTGGGAGCAGGAAAGCACTTCAGTGCTGGGAACAGGAGTTGGTAGCAGGAAAGCACTTCAGTGCTGAGAACAGGAGTTGGGAGCAGGAAAGCACTTCAGTGCTGGGAACTGGAGTTGGGAGCAGGAAAGCACTTCAGTGCTGGGAACTGGAGTTGGTAGCAGGAAAGCACTTCAGTGCTGGGAACAGGAGTTGGGAGCAGGAAAGCACTTCAGTGCTGGGAACTGGAGTTGTTAGCAGGAAAGCACTTCAGTGCTGGGAACAGGAGTTGGGAGCAGGAAAGCACTTCAGTGCTGGGAACAGCAGTTGGTAGCAGGAAAGCACTTCAGTGCTGGGAACAGGAGTTGGTAGAAGGAAAGCACTTCAGTGCTGGGAACTGGAGTTGGGAGCAGGAAAGCCCTTCAGTGCTGGGAACAGGAGTTGGGAGCAGGAAAGCACTTCAGTGCTGGGAACTGGAGTTGGGAGCAGGAAAGCACTTCAGTGCTGGGAATTGGAGTTTGGAGCAGGAAGGCACTTCAGTGCTGGGAACAGGAGTTTGGAGCAGGAAAGCACTTCAGTGCTGGGAACAGGAGTTTGGAGCAGGAAGGCACTTCAGTGCTGGGAATTGGAGTTTGGAGCAGGAAGGCACTTCAGTGCTGGGAACAGGAGTTTGGAGCAGGAAAGCACTTCAGTGCTGGGAACAGGAGTTGGGAGCAGGAAAGCACTTCAGTGCTGGGAACAGGAGTTGGGAGCAGGAAAGTACTTCAGTGCTGGGAAATAAAGCTGGGAGCAGGAAAGTACTTCAGGGCTGGGAACTGGAGTTGGGAGCAGGAAAGCACTTCAGTGCTGGGAGCTGAAGCTGGGAGCAGGAAAGCACTTCAGTGCTGGGAACTAAAGCTGGGAGCAGAAAAGTACTTCATTGCTGGGAACTGGAGATGGGAGCAGGAAAGCACTTCAGTGCTGGAACTGGAGCTGGGAGCATGAAAGCACTTCAGTGCTGGGAACTAAAGCTGGGAGCAGGAAAGCACTTCAGTGCTGGGAACTAGAGTTGAGAGCAGGACAGCACTTCAGTGCTGGGAACTGGAGTTGGGAGCAGGAAAGCACTTCAGTGATGGGAACAAGAGTTGGGAGCAGGAAAGCACTTCAGTGCTGGGAACTGGAGTTGGGAGCAGAAGAGTACTTCAGAGCTGGGAACTGGAGTTGGGAGCAGGAAAGTACTTCAGTGCTGGGAACAGGAGTTGGTAGCAGGAAAGCACTTCAATGCTTGGAACTGGAGTTTGGAGCAGGAAAGCACTTCAATGCTTGGAACTGGACTTGGGAGCAGGAAAGCACTTCAGTGCTGGGAACAGGAGTTGGTAGCAGGAAAGCACTTCAGTGCTGGAAACAGGAGTTGGTAGCAGGAAAGCACTTCAATGCTGGGAACTGGAGTTGGGAGCAAGAAAGCACTTCAGTGCTGGGAACTAAAGTTGGGAGCAGGAAAGTACTTCAGTGCTGGGAACTGGAGTTGGGAGCAGGAAAGTACTTCAGTGCTGGGAACTAAAGCTGGGAGCAGGAAAGTACTTCAGTGCTGGGAACTGGAGTTGGGAGCAGGAAAGCACTTCAGTGCTGGGAGCTGGAGCTGGGAGCAGGAAAACACTTCAGTGCTGGGAACTAAAGCTGGGAGCAGGAAAGTACTTCAGTGCTGGGAACTGGAGATGGGAGCAGGAAATGACTTCAGTGCTGGGAGCTGGAGCTGGGAGCATGAAAGCACTTCAGTGCTGGGAACTAAAGCTGAAGCAGGAAAGCACTTCAGTGCTGGGAACTAGAAATGGGAGCAGGACAGCACTTCAGTGCTGGGAACTGGAGTTGGTAGCAGGAAAGCACTTCAATGCTTGGAACTGGAGTTGGGAGCAGGAAAGCACTTCAGTGCTGGGAACTGGAGTTGGGAGCAGGAAAGCACTTCAGTGTTGGGAACTGGAGTTGAGAGCAGGAAAGCACTTCAGTGCTGGGAACAGGAGTTGGGAGCAGGAAAGCACTTCAGTGCTGGGAACTGGAGTTGGTAGCAGGAAAGCACTTCAATGCTTGGAACTGGAGTTGGGAGCAGGAAAGCACTTCAGTGCTGGGAACAGGAGTTGGGAGCAGGAAAGCACTTCAATGCTTGGAACTGGAGTTGGGAGCAGGAAAACACTTCAGTGCTGGGAACAGGAGTTGGGAGCAGGAAAGCACTTCAGTGCTGGGAACTGGAGTTGGTGGCAGGAAAGCACTTCAGTGCTGGGAACAGGAGTTGGGAGCAGGAAAGCACTTCCATGCTTGGAACTGGAGTTGGGAGCAGGAAAGCACTTCAGTGCTGGGAACAGGAGTTGGTAGCAGGAAAGCACTTCAATGCTTGGAACTGGAGTTGGGAGCAGGAAAGCACTTCAGTGCTGGGAACAGGAGTTGGTAGCAGGAAAGCACTTTAATGCTTGGAACTGGAGTTGGGAGCAGGAAAGCACTTCAGTGCTGGGAACAGGAGTTGGGAGCAGGAAAGCACTTCAGTGCTGGGAACTGGAGTTGGGAGCAGGAAAGCACTTCAGTGCTGGGAACTGGAGTTGGTAGCAGGAAAGCACTTCAGTGCTGGGAACAGGAGTTGGGAGCAGGAAAGCACTTCAGTGCTGGGAACTGGAGTTGGTAGCAGGAAAGCACTTCAGTGCTGGGAACTGGAGTTGGTAGCAGGAAAGCACTTCAGTGCTGGGAACTGGAGTTGGTAGCAGGAAAGCACTTCAGTGCTGGGAACAGGAGTTGGTAGCAGGAAAGCACTTCAGTGCTGGGAACAGGAGTTGGGAGCAGGAAAGCACTTCAGTGCTGGGAACTGGAGTTGGTAGCAGGAAAGCACTTCAGTGCTGGGAACTGGAGTTGGTAGCAGGAAAGCACTTCAGTGCTGGGAACTGGAGTTGGGAGCAGGAAAGCACTTCAGTGCTGGGAACAGGAGTTGGGAGCAGGAAAGCACTTCAATGCTTGGAACTGGAGTTGGGAGCAGGAAAGCACTTCAGTGCTGGGAAGAGGAGTTGCGAGCAGGAAAGCACTTCAGTGCTGGGAACTGGAGTTGGAAGCAGGAAAGCAATTCAGTGCTGGGAACTGGAGTTGGTAGCAGGAAAGCACTTCAGTGCTGGGAACAGGAGTTGGGAGCAGGAAAGCACTTCAGTGCTGGGAACTGGAGTTGGGAGCAGGAAAGCACTTCAGTGCTGGGAACTGGAGTTGGGAGCAGGAAAGCACTTCAGTGCTGGGAACTGGAGTTGGTAGCAGGAAAGCACTTCAGTGCTGGGAACTGGAGTTGGGAGCAGGAAAGCACTTCAGTGCTGGGAACAGGAGTTGGGAGCAGGAAAGCACTTCAGTGCTGGGAACAGGAGTTGGTAGCAGGAAAGCACTTCAGTGCTGGGAACTGGAGTTGGGAGCAGGAAAGCACTTCAGTGCTGGGAACTGGAGTTGGGAGCAGGAAAGCACTTCAGTGCTGGGAACTGGAGTTGGTAGCAGGAAAGCACTTCAGTGCTGGGAACAGGAGTTGGGAGCAGGAAAGCACTTCAGTGCTGGGAACAGCAGTTGGTAGCAGGAAAGCACTTCAGTGCTGGGAACAGGAGTTGGTAACAGGAAAGCACTTCAGTGCTGGGAACTGGAGTTGGGAGCAGGAAAGCCCTTCAGTGCTGGGAACAGGAGTTGGGAGCAGGAAAGCACTTCAGTGCTGGGAACTGGAGTTGGGAGCAGGAAAGCACTTCAGTGCTGGGAATTGGAGTTTGGAGCAGGAAGGCACTTCAGTGCTGGGAACAGGAGTTTGGAGCAGGAAAGCACTTCAGTGCTGGGAACAGGAGTTTGGAGCAGGAAGGCACTTCAGTGCTGGGAATTGGAGTTTGGAGCAGGAAGGCACTTCAGTGCTGGGAACAGGAGTTTGGAGCAGGAAAGCACTTCAGTGCTGGGAACAGGTGTTGGGAGCAGGAAAGCACTTCAGTGCTGGGAACAGGAGTTGGGAGCAGGAAAGCACTTCAGTGCTGGGAACTAAAGCTGGGAGCAGGAAAGTACTTCAGTGCTGGGAACTGGAGTTGGGAGCAGGAAAGCACTTCAGTGCTGGTAGCTGAAGCTGGGAGCAGGAAAGCACTTCAGTGCTGGGAACTAAAGCTGGGAGCAGAAAAGTACTTCAGTGCTGGGAACTGGAGACGGGAGCAGGAAAGCACTTCAGTGCTGGAACTGGAGTTGGGAGCATGAAAGCACTTCAGTGCTGGGAACTAAAGCTGGGAGCAGGAAAGCACTTCAGTGCTGGGAACTAGAGTTGAGAGCAGGACAGCACTTCAGTGCTGGGAACTGGAGTTGGGAGCAGGAAAGCACTTCAGTGCTGGGAACAAGAGTTGGGAGCAGGAAAGCATTTCAGTGCTGGGAACTGGAGTTGGGAGCAGAAGAATACTTCAGTGCTGGGAACTGGAGTTGGGAGCAGGAAAGTACTTCAGTGCTGGGAACAGGAGTTGGTAGCAGGAAAGCACTTCAATGCTTGGAACTGGAGTTTGGAGCAGGAAAGCACTTCAATGCTTGGAACTGGACTTGGGAGCAGGAAAGCACTTCAGTGCTGGGAACAGGAGTTGGTAGCAGGAAAGCACTTCAGTGCTGGGAACAGGAGTTGGTAGCAGGAAAGCACTTCAATGCTGGGAACTGGAGTTGGGAGCAAGAAAGCACTTCAGTG